>JAQFZP010002502.1:0-13465 GCA_034695745.1 Geophilus truncorum | reverse complement strand
TATACGTCACGCCGTGAAAATAGACAGTAGGCTATTCTCACGGCAATTGCCGTGAGAATAGACACTTCGTTTTTTTATACCGTATACTAAGCTAAGCAAAATTGTTTTTGTTTTTTTAAATTAAATTTTATTTTTAATTTTAATTTCAGGAGCGTTAAAGGAAATGGAGAAAGTGGCTGAACATATCAACGAAATGCAGCGCATCCACGAAGAATACGGTGCTATTTTTGATCACTTGTACCGACAACATCTCAAATCATCCAAACAGGTACCGTATCGTATCGTATGGAGGGAAATTGCCACGTAATAACAGTTTTGAAATGTTTTGAATCAGCACGTGGATTTGAGTCCCGGAGAACTGCTTTATTACGGTGGTGTCGAGTGGCTCAACATCTCCGATTTTCTCGGCAAGATCAAGAAAGGCCTCGAATTACACGCCATGTGTTTCGTCTTCAAGTCGGCCGTTGTTTTTCTCTGCAAAGAACGCATTCGTCAAAAGAAAAAACTGATGGTGCATTTTATTTCATTTTATTTCATTTTATTCCATTCTATTCCATTCGATGAAATAATCGGAGTCCAATTTGGTTTTCGTTTCAGGGTGGATCGAGCAAAAGCAATCATGCAGAGGTTGAAATCATCCGTTACCAGGTTTTGATTCCAGTAACGGAAGTTCAGGTTCGGGCGAGTACCATGAAGGACGTCGAATCGCACTTCATGTGGGAACTGATTCATCTCAAATCTCAAATACAAAGGCGATCAGAGAAAGTTTATCATCTTTCCAACAGGTAAGTTTATCAGACAACAACAGTTATTTGGTACGATACAGTATTGATGGAATTGTACAATATTAATGAAATTATTTTCAGCACCAGCGACTTTCGCAACGCCTTCCTCAAGACCATCCGACAAATCATTCGCGAGAGTGTGCGTAACATGAACATCCCGGCGACGAAGCCACTCGCAAAGGACAAGTACGGTCACTACCGAAAACCGGGAGATTCGGTGTCTCGCACACTGAGCAACAAGAAGAAGGGACAACGGGGACCCCAAAGACACTCTTCGGGCAACATCGACAACGACCTAGAAACCTACGACAACGTCGATTTCCGCTCCAGAGGCGCCAAAGACCACGTGAATGGCGGATCCGCTAAAGATCTCTCCGACTCGAAATCGGAGCTCGTCAAGGATTTATCGCATTCGCATTCGGACAAATCGGACAAGTCCGACAGAGACGTGAGCAGCAAACCAACTCTGGGTCGCACTCCCAATCATCTGAGTCTGAGCACCACGTCCACTCTGTCGACTGGCTCGACCGGTTCGACTGCGGCCAAACTGATCCAAGCGAGCAACGCGCCCACCAATTACACGCCGTCGCAGAGCGGTAAGCCTTTGGGTTCCCCCGTCTGGAAACCCCGCGACGCATTTTCGGAACGACCTCCGATGCCGGCCTCCACAATCACGACTAAAGAGCACGAAAGCTCTCGTGATCGTGACCACCACTTGGTATATACCGGTACCACTGGTACCACTGGTACCACCGCTACTACTCCGCCTTCGCAGGCTAAAAAAGACAAGGACAGACCGATCATCTCTACCAGTAAACACTCGGATTTGTAAGCACTCGATAAAAAAAAAATATTTAAAAAAAACAACACTTAAAATGGCAGCTGTTTCACCTCGGGTCCAACTTTGTGCTATTTATTTCCACTTGGGTTGGATCGAATCGAAAAGAAACGAGTGCGTCGCTCCGTACCGTATATTCTATTTTTTATTTATTGTTTGGTTTTCTCCGTTTTTTACTTCCGAAAGCAGTCCGATCCGATCCGATTGTGTACAAACGAGAGTATTTTGATAACCACACCGGTAACGGTAACGGTAACGGTAACGGGTTTAAGGTTTAGGGTTTTCTAAACAGATTCGCAGGCTGGGCTTGGAGTTTTATATAAAAACTAAAGAATGCGATGGCAAATTTTGGTTTTTTTGTACATAGAAACGGAATATTTAATTTTTTTAGCCCCTCCCCCTCCCCTTTCCCTTTTCCCCTCTTTCTCTTTGCTATTTTTCCATTAGTTTCCGACATCAAAACGAAAGAAACTAATTAACCATATACGGTAATAATATTAATAATCACTTGTAAATACTTTCCTATTCAAACATTATTGTGGTAGTGAATAGATACCGTAAGAGAGATTCTGCTCGGTCGTAATTAATCAGGACGTTCGATTACGCTTATAAATTATTTACCGTATGGTACCGTATGGTACAATACTTTAAAATGAAATTGCTTTGTTTCGCAATTTCTTGCATTTTTATTTTTTATTTTTTAAGTTTGTAAAATTAATTATTTATCGTGTTGGACAACGTGCATTTAGTAGTTCTCCATGGTCCACGTTAGAGTCTCTTATCTCTTTATCTTATGTCTTCTATCTCACTCGTTCTCTCTGTCAAAATGTGCCAATTTAGAAAGGAGAAAAAGAAAGAAAGAAAAAAAATGCACTAATTTTTTAGATGCGGTACGAAGGAATAATTGATTACGAAATCGATTGTGGTAACAAACGTGAAATTTGTTTATCGAAAAGCAGATGCAACAAACTTACGAGTTAGGTTAACTTTAATATCATCATCTGCTCAAGTAGTCAGCGAATTAAACAAATTAGAATTAAGAGAAATTTATTTTTTCTTTGTTTAAAGAGAAAATACAGTAAAAAAAAAAAAAATAAATAAATAAAACAGATTTATGGAATTTAGTCGATTCGAATTTCTATCTAGTGTATCGATGGAAATCTTTGCTATCGTATGTACTCAAGTACACTTTAATCTATCTCGATATATTTGTGGCACCTCCAAACACGTATCGTAGTATTTTCGTCATCTCGATCTCGGTCTTTCCATTCCCGTGTAAATGTTAGTTTTACATTTTCCTTTTTGGTTTTCCGTTATCTTTTCTTCCGAATCTCGAGCTTCGTACGTATTAATACCAAGCTAAGAATTTTTTTTATTTGTTTGTATATATCGTACCGAGTAATTAATTAACTTGTGTGTACGTAGGGTGCGTGTTAATATTTTTTGTCTTTTATAGTTATTTAGATTATAAAAAAATTATAAAAATTGTAACATGTGAAATTTCAATGCAATCCTGTATAAAAATAAATGCAGATGCACAAATTGCAAATAATCGTACGCTAGACTCATTCTATTTACTTTATTTACTTTTTATTCGTTACCATACAGATAATTTTGACTGATTTATTTCGTAATTGCTAATTAGTAGAAGAAAGAAATTCTGCTCTACGGTAAAGTAGAATGGATAAGTGTAATTGCAAAGTGACTAAAGTGAAGAAAAATGGTTTTGAATTTTCAGTCGAATGTTTTGGAACTCGCGGGCGCCATCAGAGTGTAACCGACGATTCCCAAAAGGAGTCTCATCGACATTCTTTCCCAACAAGAGCTTTCGGGTAAGAAGAAAATAAAAATGAAAAAGTTTATATAAAATTACTGTAATTACTGTTCTTTTTTATACTTACTTTTCCTGAACTTTGTCTCGTAGGTTTTCGTCTGCCGCAAATTGTAAATGGCCGTCATCGTCCGTTTCTTTGCGAGTCAAGAGTCGAATTTCTCTTTTCTCCGAGAACAAATCCATTTGAATTTCGCGTCGTCTTTCCATCGCATTTCTATCTTTATCTCTGGAGGAATCTCTTCTTTCGTTGAATCCGGCAGTTCTCAACGAACGACTCTGGTCTTGCCGTCTTGCGCGTCGGTCGTCTCTCGTCACGTCTTCGGTAACTCTTCGCGAATTTCTGGCGTCTCGATGCGTTTCTTCTTCTTGTCTCGCCATCATCCTCCTGTCGTCTGTTTGTTGCGCGAGTCTTGCGTCGCCGCGTCGTGCCTCTCTGTCGATCCTTTCCTCTCGCCTCTTCGCCCTTTGCTCGCGTCCGTATCTACTTTCACCGGCATCTCTTTCGTCCGATTCACGTCTGCGAACATTACATTCGAGATCGTGCATCAACGTTTGAACAAATGTATCGTTCGAATTACGGTATATTTCTAGACCCTTACCTGACCGAATTTCTCGTTTCTCTCGCGACGTCATCCACGCGACGGGCCCTCGAGTCGAATCGCGACCTGGGCTCCAATTGGTAAGAAGTGTCGGATAAAACCGACGAAACGCAACAAACGACTAAAAGGATGGTCAAAACCCAATGCAAATGAATTTTGATAATGGCCATCACCCGACTAGAAATGTTTGGAAGGAAACGGCGAAAGCTGACTGGAATTAGCGACTTTTCTCGATGCCTTTTAGGGGAGTTTGTATAGGCTTTAGGATGGGCAGCGTCGTCTTTTATACTCTTGTGTCGTTTACTCTCATCTCGCGAGTCGAGCCAGTCGTAGAGCCAGTCGTGGAGTGTGCGTACAAGATTCGGTTTTGCAAACTTGTTGATTGATGACCCGCGAAACGAGTGGAGTGGAGTCGTGTGTTCTAGCAAAGCCGAGTAATGAAAACTCTGGGCGGTTCTGTCCTGTCTTATCTCGTGCTCCCGCTGGCAAGTCGAAAGAAAACTTTCTGATTTGTTGCGTCACGTCAAAATCGTGCGTGCGCGCGGAATAAACCAGCGCGACACATAGTCGTATCAGCAGCGCGCAGCCGCGCACACGACGACGAGCCAAATTCGTTTCTTTTCTAACGACCTGAGAAACTGATTTTTATTTTTATTTTTTACTTTACGAAAAATGCAAATGAGTCGATGGAAATAAAATCTGCACCTGCGGATGACGAATTGGCTTCGGTGCTGCGATCGAGCGATTAATTAAAAAGTGGTTAAATTTTAACGTTTACGTTTAACGTGGAATAAAATTGGAATTATTATTAAAAGCAACACGTGTCTGTGAGGCGAGTCGACAGTATACTCGGTTGCAGCTGTTGCGCGCTGATAAGCAACTCAACTCGTTCAAATCCCAACACAGCGCGGTCGAATTTGTTACGCAACAACGAAACGGAGGTTACGTGTGATGTGGGACTAATCATTCTCTTCTTATCACCTGTAATTGCGCTACTCGAATCATTAAACTACCCACTCCTTTTTTTTCTTTAAATTAATAAATCAAAATTACATTGCCTTTTAGCATGTGAATATTGTTGTCATATATACTTCAATTCTTGATATGTTAACCTTTCTAATTGTTGCTTATAATGATGTGATGCATCAAATCTATGACTATTGTTGAGAGTTTTCTTTGCAAATCTAATCACATTATTAAATCAGTAAAGCATCAGCTTTGCTCACTGCAACAACTTTTTTTTTCTCTCTCTCTTCTCTTTGCTTCTTCTGCTCTAAATTTTCGCTTCTTTATTTTTCTGTTCAGCTTTCTATATGATTTTGGGGTTTTATTAGTTTCATATGCTTTCATCCTTTTTAACTCATTGTTTCTTTATTCTCTCTCTTTGATTAGCTGTTTCTTCATTGCTCTAAACATTAGCCCTGCCTGCCAAGGAACTTACTTGTTAGTTTTTAAATCTCTGACACTTGGGCCTAATATGAGACTTGTCTCTAACTTGTCAAAATAAACATACAAATGTTGAGTTCTCACTGGTACATTCTTATAACTTACCGGTATAAGAATAATACTATATACTGTTCTTTTCTATATTTGATGATTTGGGGTTTTTTGTTCTCGATTTTATTTTTCTTGGCTTTTCTTAGATTTTTGTTTTGTTGGTGGTCTTTGGTTTTTATTGTTTTGTGCATTTTTAATTCTTTTCATCACACTGTGGGTTATGATATCCAGCTTGTAAGTTTTGACTTACAATGCAGTAAACAAATCTGAAAAATTACATTACATAATATTCAATTTTAGTCAGCTGTATCTTCTATTTAAAATTACATTACAATTTTATTATATTGTCGTAAGGCCCATAGGCCGGGCCTTCTATTGGTTAATTCGGCACTGACCCTCACCTAAAATGCTGCCCCTTTGATTAGCCGCCCTTATGCGGTGCACAACCTGCACACCTACATGCAGCGGCCCTGGTCTTAACAAACCGATCCTTCTTCGCGTTCTTTAGTTCAAATTTCTCGATCTTTCTCTCGACTTTGTTAGTTGATGTTGATTAAGTTTTAACACCACTTCTTTAATTACTTTCTTAACGTCATTTTCTGACTGAATACCGGTATAGGCGCCTTTGCCTGAGCAGGTTATAACCTGCTCAGGCGCCGGGTGTTTTTGGTCGTGCAAAACTTTTAGTACCGGTATCATTTGCCTGTCTGTTAATCCTGAACTAGTTAATTTTCTGCCTAGTCCCACGGTTTTGAAACTGTGCAAACGCTTGTCGATACACGATCCATTAGAGCGATGAATTGATTTTGAGATAAAATGAAGTATCTTTCTTAGTGTTGATCCAGTGTTGCCAAGTGTTTATTTAGGTGGTGCCGTCACGAGATTTACAGGAACTTGTAAAAAAAAATGAAAAATTACGCAATTTATCCCCCAAAAATTTTCACAAATTTCAAATTTTTTTTTATTAAAAGTATTAAAATTATTTCTTATTTTTTTTTTTTTTTATTTACTTTTTTCAAGTTTTTATTGATTTTCAGAAATTTGTACTTCAAAACATAATTTTTTTCCCAAATTGTTTTATTTATTTCTCAAAAATCATTTAAAATCTGATTTACATTTGTTGAAATCTCCACAAAATTACAAAATCACAAAAATCGTAAAAAATCCCAGCATTTTGAAAACTGTCACAAAATGTATCAGAGAAAAAAAAAATCACAAAAATGTCACGGAGAAAAAAAAAAAAAAAACCCAAATTCCGTGATAAAATCACGGACTTGGCAACACTGTAAAGTGGGACTAATCATTCTCTTCTTATCACCTGTAATTGCGCTACTCGAATCATTAAACTACCGACTCTTCTTTTTTTTTTTTTAATTAATAAATAAAAATTTCATTGACATTCAATTCAACGGTAAATCATCATCGTGACTTTCTTCTTTTTCTTTGACAGCGTGTAATGCGTAGTTGACGTCGGTGTTTCTCGTCCATTGCCAAGTGTTTGCCACCGGATTGTAACGCATGCCGTGAAGCACGTTGATTCTGCAACCTCCTGCTCAAATACCGTAATTTTAAAATGAATAGAAACCAAAGTTATAAACGGGTACCGTACCGTCTTTGAGAAGTCGTTCCAACTCTTCCGGGGGTACCAGTTTTTCATACGAGTGAGTTCCACGGGGCACCACGTTTAAAACTTTTTCTGCCAGCAAAATAGCCAAAACCCACGAAACGCGAGTCCTGTTTATCGAAGTGAAAAATAACGAGCCGTTTTCCTAGTTTTTCAATAAATGCATACATTTTTTTTTTATCATTTATCGACCGTTTAATTGAACGAAAATGTTATTACTTTTGTCATTTTGATGCACGTGTCGACGAAATAAGGCAAATCGTCCACGTGTTCCGCAACTTCGGACGCGATTACGGCGTCGTATCGATGCGGATTCGAAGCCGAATGTTGTTCCACAGTCTCGCAAGCGTAGTTCAAATTTAACGAGAAGTTTTCGTGGTCTTGCTGTTCCAGTTTTGCGTGTTGGCTCGCCACGTCGATCATGTCACGGCTGGCATCCAGTCCCGTCACTTTGGCTCCCAATCGTGCCAGTGGCTACTCGAATGAATTAATTTTATTTAATTGTAATTATATAAAAAAAATAAATTTATCCGTTATCTCACTTCGCTGAGAATGCCTCCTCCGCATCCGACGTCCAATAAATTAAAACCGCTCAGCGGTTTCGGCCGTCGTTTTATTTTATCCGTGTCACTTTTGCAAGTGTGTAAAATTCCGTCACGAATCAAGGGCACGCGTAAGGCATTCATCGAATGCAATGCTTTGGCTTGCCCATTCGTGGCCCACCATTTCGAAGACAGCGTTTTAAATTTATTGATTTCTTCGACGTTCGCCGTCCCCGACGGAGTCTCCACGTCCAGTTGCGAAGCGATCGTGCCTCGCCATCTACTCGTGCAAATAATTTATTAGTGACTTATAAACCGAGTAGTTTTTGTTTTTATTAATATATAACCTGACATTATTTTTTCCAAGTTTTCGCAGATTGCTGTTAAAATTCCAACTCGCACTGAGTAGAGACTCGCGAAACATGACCGCCGTTATTTACTCAACGTGAGCGCCATAAGCGATAACAGCGCCGTGTGGCGGCAAAACGCGCAAACAGATTTCGGCCATCTTGGAGCAATAAGATAAAGATGGAGCTTCAGCTTGCAAAACAGCGCATTTTAGTGAAAATCGTAATTTACTGGCTTTGAATGAGAAGTGCAAAACCGGAGAAGGAAATCGCGATGAACGAGGTAAAAAAAATGAGCTCGGTGCTGTAGGTTCGAATCATTTTTATTTGGTTTTCACACTTTCTCTTCTTCCATAAATCAGTTTGGCCTCAAAGATGGAGCAAATTGTCCCGAAATGTGGGCAGGAGGATCTTGGCAACAGTGGCCTTTACAACCGTCGATGTTTCAGAACATTCCGCACGAACAGAGTGAGCAATTTTTTATAATAAAATTTAAAAATTTTTAAAGAAAAAAAGGAAAGAAGAAAAAAAAAAAAAAAAATAAAAGTGATTAAATGCAATTGTTCGGTTCTAGTCGACTGGGCAGCACTGGCACAGCAGTGGATACAAATGCGAGAAACGAACGATCACGAGCAGCCAACACCAGCGATGATGGGCGGCCACATTCACGTGCCGCCTCGACCCGTCGACTCGACCAAACCGATGAAATTGGACTCGAGCGCATCGGACTCGATGGACGAAGGGTTAAATTCACAGGGTAAAACACGTACTCGGACGAAGGACTACTTGTTTGAACGAAAGCATGAATTGTTGCCAGATGCCAATTCGTTTCGACAAGGCAATTGGAATTATTGGAACAACAGCAACTGGAACGCCAACAACCCACCGCCTCCTCCGCCTCCGCCGCCGCCTTGGAACGCATCGCACGACGTGAACGAAGTCAAGGAAAGTTTAACTCCTTATGAATTTGGACAAGCGCATGGTAATCAGGGATTTGCAGCTCAATCCTATGATTATAATCATGGTTCTGATCAGTATGGTTACAATCAGGTGTGTATGTCCGGCTCTTCTTATTCATCGCATGGACTTAAATAATATTTCTTGTTTATCTTTTTATTTCTTTTCTTCATTATTATTATTTTAAATTCATTCTTGCTCGAGTAACGCGCGATCGATCTTTGTCCCTTTAGGTTTACGTCGAGCCAAATCATTTCGGTCAGTACTGGCCGGCAGGACGACAAGGTGGCGTTTTCCCGAGAAAGGAACATCATTTACAGGTTGCCGAACGGGAAGGAATGCCACCCATGCGTCAGGACGACGAAACGATGGCCATGCCGCCAAGTTTAGGTTGATTATTTAATTTATTTTATTTTATTTTATAATATTTTTGAATTTAATGTTTGAAGATGCTGCTAAACGAAAACACTTGCCCGCGTGGATCCGAGAGGGACTGGAAAAAATGGAGAGAGAAAAACAAAAACGATTGGAAAAAGAAAGACAGACGAGGGAGCGCGAAGAACAGCTGCGGGCGATGAAAGAAGCCGAGGAAAGGGCTTTGAAGGAATTTATGGAAGAAAGAGGCGGCGATTCTTTGATTCCGCGAAAAAGCAAATTCGTGAGTTCGATTCGATGCCACTAGTTCGTTTTAAATGATAACGAATGATTATTTTATTTGGATTACAGGACAGCGACAGCGAAGAGGAAGACTTAAATTCGGCCGAAGGAAGTCCTGGTCGGAGGAAACGTAGACATTCGGGCGACGAACGAGACGAGGCGGAGGACGACGACGACAAGGACAAAGAGGAGGACGATGCAAAATCAGACGAAGAGAAATTAGCCGATTTGGTTGGCGTTGAAACGAGTCGTTTATTAAATAACTTTATTCATATTTTTAATGAATTTTATTCAGATGATTCGAGTTCGGCAGTTGTTAACGGAAATTTTGTTGGAAGTGACCAACGAAGAAGTGACTCAAATAGCGAAAGAAGTGGTGACCAGAGCGAAATGCAAAGGTATATTTTGACACGTTGCTTTGACTTTAGGCAATTCTTCTTACGCCCAGAAATGCGCAGAAATGGCTCGATCGATCGATAGATCACATTTCTAGCACATCAAAGAAGAAGTTTATAAAAGAAAGGCATTCATTTTTATTTAAAACTTGTTTCCTGTATAAAGCATCTTATTTAAGTAGATGTTTTTAGAGAACAGAGACATTTTTCTCAACTTTGAGCGTAATAACTAAAAGTTTGTATGTACACAAAAAGCCCCAGCAATGCAACTCGTCTCATCCTCTGCTCTGGCATCTATTACTCTCGGCCTCGGTGAGTTTATATTTTTTCATTTTCTATTGTATTTTTTATTTCGAATGAATACTTAAGCGTAAAAGAATGAAAATAAGGGTAGGAAAGAATAAGTTTTACTAATTACTCGTATCGACGTTTCGAATTGGAAATTTGCCTTCGCTGATGGATTCTCGACGATCGTTTCAGGTCTCGGTGATTACGGAACGGACGACAGCGAGGAGAGCGGAGGTGACGACGACGACAACGGCAACGGCGGGGACGCCAACGACTCGGACGACGATCTACGAGTCAGCATCGACAAGAGAACGAAAGAGTTTTCCGAAAAAGAAAATAAAATTGTAGCGCGGCTAAAAGACGAAGATTCGCAACTCGAGAGTGAACCAGAGAACGAAAGGAAACAAAGTAATAAAAATTGAAATTAATTTACTAGGTGCTTAATAATTTGTTTACTACGTTTTTCAGCCGTCGATTTTCTTCGACCGAGTCCCGAGAGGGAGAAATATCATTTCGAGAAGAAATACGACGAAATTCCAGGTTTGGACGTCCCGCTGACGCCTGTGGCCGTAACCGTGGCCGACGAGACAAACTCGACCGCCTCCAACGAGAAGAACAACTGTCAAGAAATGGCCGTTGCGCCGATCGAAGATTCCGGATCGAAAGCGAACTTTGCGAACAAAGATTCGTCCGGCAGAAGAAAAAGCGGCACCGGCAAATCGAGCAGCGAATCCGACTCGTCGGAGCGCGACTCGAGGACCTCGAGCAGCAGCCGGGGAAAAGAAAAATGGCAACGAAGAGAAAGAAACCGAAGTTCGTCCAAAAATGCCAGGGATCGCAGACGCCGGAGCAGAGACGAGCGGTCGAGTCGCAACAGAAGCGACAGCCGCGAACGACGCGATCGCCGAACTTCTTACGGCGGCCGAAGCGTCACTGGCAGAAGCGGAAGGAAAGAGAGGAGTCGACGCTCGAGGAGCACAAGTCAGTCCTCTAGTCGACGACATAGACGCGGTCGAGGGCGTCGCAACAGTCGATCGTATTCGCGGTCACGATCGCGCTCACGTACACGATCACGTTCACGCTCACCCTCATCCCGAAAACATTCGAGTAGACGCGGGAGGGAAAAGTCGCGCCGGGAAAGTAGGTCGCCCTCAGGTGAAGGGTCTGGTAAGAAGTCGAGTCGCAAACCGACAACTTGACGTCATTCAAGGTTGTTTGCTTTCAATTTTACATCTTTTTACGCTCACTTCAGCCATTTCGTTTCGCTTCCCCCACCCACAATTTGCATGTCTCGTCCCTTTTCGTCTCTCACTCTCGTGGTTCGTCCCTCTTATTTTCTATTTTTATTTCTTTTCGCAGGTCGTTCGGCAATTGCTCAATTAAAGACCAAGTCGTGTGCGAAGCTTAGGTAACGATCATCGTTTTACATATTTTACAGTTTAATCATTGTATTAATGTACGTGCGCATTCTTTTTACCACCATTTCCTTTACATTCTTTTCTTTTTTCATTTTCCCTCCTTTTTAAATCTTTTTCTTTGCGGTCCATTTCTTGTTCCAATTCACCCAACGACTTGTTTACATTTTATTCGAGTGTACGTCATTAGTTACGAAATAAATTGTAATTAAGGATGAATAGTTAATTTTTGCCCTTTATTGATGATGTTTCAATTTTTATTTTATGGTTTGAAATAATCTTTTGTTTTCCATAGTTCTGATCGTTAAACGCAGATGACACACGTACAGGTGCAACGTAATTGCGATCCTTTCATTTGCCATACCGTTGTTCGCATTTAACAAACCGATCCAGGACATAGTTAAAATCTTGCTTACGCAAACGATGATGAGTTGGCAAAACGCTGAAAAAAATAAAAGAAAGAAAAAACAAAATAAAATTGTTTTTAATATTATACATCTCTAAATTAATTCTAATTCTTACAAGAATTCCGTAAGACGTATGTGCCATGGCAAAAAACCCAAACTGCTGTAAATCTTTCCAAATACGATGACCACGTCTGGATCGGAAACAGAGTTCTTCACTAGCATAATAATAAAAAAAAAATTAAAATTATTTGGTTGCGAGCGACATTACGATGCCGACTACATTTTAAACGATCCGTTATTAAATCCTTGTCGATTTTATTGGCTTCTATTTCGCCATCTTCGACGGCCTGGCAAATAGATTTGACCGTGTTGGCTATGGTCCATTTGCCATCCAAATGACAAAGGACTTTGATTGAAACTTCTTCGTTAGAATAATAACCTGCGAAATAACCAAATCACATGATAAAGTTTTCTTTTTAAAATAATTAACTTAATGAACGAACCATTATTTAATGCTAAATTTGATAAATTATTTTCCAATCCGAGCGACTCGTGCCTGGCAACTAACTGCTTGAGAAATGCTTCTTTATTTTTCTTTATTTCACCTATTTTGAGAGGGGATAAAACGAGTAAGAGACACGTGCTGAGAGAGAGAGAGAGAGAGAGAGAGAGAGCGACGTGGACGTACCGTCGTGATCGTACAAACTGATGCATGAAATGCCAACTGTGACGGCCCACAAGACGAGATTACTCAAGTCCGAATACGACACGTCTTTCTCGGCGATGAGGAAACCGATGTGTTTGGGCATTTTCTGGTTGTCATTTTGTTGCTCGATGTGATTTCGGGCACCGAAACAAGTGGACCAGCCGAAATGTTTCCAAACTTGCACATGATAAAAGACTAAGCTCAACAAGTCAAGTATCACGTGGATCGCGTGATGAATTAATTTGTAAAGCATCTTGAGCTGCAGTACCGTCTGGATGCCGTGATTGTCTGCAAGCAACTTTAAACATAACTCGCCCACTCTCCATGTAGTAGTGCGTGGGCAAGTCAACTCCTCCAAGGTATCCGCCGGAGCCGGACGCTGCGACGCGATTCGATGCGATGCGATGCGATGCGCTGCGATGCGCCAACTCGATATTTTTGCCAACATAGTACGATCTAATTTATTTTTTAAAAAATCGATAATATTTTAAATAATTTACATCTTTTGTTTATTTTTTTTTTATTTTATAAGACTCAGAATAATGTTTCGATGATGACGAAACGAAGCCCGAAG
>JAQFZP010002501.1:0-13466 GCA_034695745.1 Geophilus truncorum | reverse complement strand
TCGTCTAATAAATTACCATCTAGCGGACATTAGTCACTCTACGTTAACAAGTCGCATAGAAACAGTAACAACTTCAACTGTAGGTCTTTGGTTCGCGCTCAGTCGATGTCATAAGATTCAGTGTGCGGTCGTCGCTCGTAATTCGGATTAACAATGCGTTTTAGTTGGTTAACGGTGCTAGTAGTCGCCAATGTGCTTTTCTTTACGACATTAGTAGTAGCTGAAGATTCAAAAAGTGAAGGAACAACAGAAAAATCAGGTAAAAGAGGGTTTTAATTCAACTAATCCAAATGGCTGCAACAAGAAATGGATTAATTGTGCGTCACAAATTTGCCATAAGTGAAAATTAATCGAATTAATTTTTCACTTTGATTCTTATCGACTTTAAAAATGACGAAATTAATTGACAAAATGTTGAAATGAGCGATTGGTGATTTAAATGCGGAATTTAAACGATGAATTTTATTATTTGATTGCTTTTAAGGTCAGTTTATACTGGTCAGAAGTGGTTATTGATGATTTTAAGCCTTTTTTTTTAAAAAAAGTTAATTACAAAAACATGGAAATTTCTAGTAAAAATGGCGCACAATGATTCCAGGTATAATAAATGTGAAAGATAATGTATTTGTTTTACTTTGGTATAAAAAATTTGTTGTCATATGGTGGTTGTCATGGTGACTGATCGATAACGAATTTAGAATTATATATATGTAAGAAAAGTGGGGTGGAAATGAAAATAAAATTTTATGTAATTTTTTTTAGGATATTGATTATATTTGGTTTTTTTGTAGGTGTTAATTGCACCGAAATCACCGAATGCGACGCATGCGTGAACAATACACAATGCCATTTTGTGTTTACAAATTGCAAGAAAGGAGATAAACAAGAAAACGGTAAAAAAAAAAATTAAAACAAATCAGTGTTTATTATATATATATTTTTTTAAATTAACATTAGTAACCAAATGTCTTAATGAAGTACCAAAAATTACCGCTGAGTGTCCCATTGTACATGAAAACATGACTTGCATAGGTATTTTTCAAATTCCAACTTCCAAAAACGTGAAATCGCGTTTAAATTCGATTTTTATTTATATTTCAGCTGACCAGACAACAACGGTAAATCCACCAGAACAAATCACTAGTAAGTAATTTAATTCTTAATCTTGTTAATTCGATTGGATTAGTGTTATCGATTGCAACACAGAATTCTTCTGTGGTTTTAATTTCGTTGTAAATTTATTATTTCATTTTTTTTTCATTGCTGATGAAAAAGATGAAAAATACTTTAAAAATATGCATAAACATAAAATCATGTTCGCGAACGATAAATGTCGAGCATTTTGCACTCACTTCATGTTTTATGAGATGCAAATTTAATTTTCCAGCGAAGCCAGCCATGAATATGGAAATTAAAGTTTTAGATTGCGTGAGATTTTCAGTTATTTTTAAACGGAAGTGGAAATATAATTTTTGTAAAATAAATAGGGGGAAAATAGAAAATATTATAATTTATATTGACTATTTTTACACTTATTTAAGTCAGGTAGAATATAAACAAAGATAACGAGATAAGAATAGTGCAAAGTCAACAAATCAAATTTCATTTTTTATTTTAATTTTTTTATTTTATTTTCAAATGTAGCAAACAAAACAGAAAAACCAGCCAATGGTACGACTCCAGCCAATGATTCGAGTACGACTCCGATATCAATTACAACTTCAGCGTCCGTACCAACTAGTACTAACGCGACTACAAATGGTTCAACAACTGCAGCGCCACCTATAGTCCCAACTGAAGCCTCACCAACTAAACCGGAAGGAAGCACCACGGATGCCGCCACTACGGCACATTCGTCTGCTTTGCCATCTAGCGAAACTAGTTAGAATTTAAATTTTATTTGATAGGGCAAAATAACCGAAAGCAATGCATATTCTCGAGTAAAATTCGATTTCCGACTTTTGAGAAAAAGTCGTGAAACGTATCTTAAGATACCGGTAATCGATGTTTTGAATGTAGGTCAAACCCCGCTGCACCGAACTTCCGTTAGAAAGTATTTTCACTATTTTGAACAATATTTTTAATCGGAAATAAGGAAATTTGCATTTCCCTTGATATAATGAACATTTCTGGCAAAAAATGAGTTTTGAAACTCTTATTTCGCAATGTTACTGTATTATTGTCAACAATGATATTACTGTACTAAAACTTCGTCATTTGCTGTATCGCTCATGAATGTTCGATGTAACGAATTAATTCGTTACTGTATAAAGAAATTTTTGCGAGATTTTCGCTGCAACGCTTGAATTCGTTATAACGAAATTTCAAAATAACAAATTCCCGCTATAACAAACTTTTATTTCTCGCGAAGTTTGTTATAACGGGGTTCGACCTTTATTAAAACTCAACAAAATATCGTTTTACAATTTTTATTTTTTAAATAACGACTGATATTTTGGAGACTTTTCTCGCCTGATACTCGAGAATGTACACTAATTTCGCAATTCTGAGTACAGTGATATTTACACAAGTTGTCACAAACTTGTAAATCATACATTTCCATGCTGAGATGATAAGCATTAGCCTCGCATGTACAAAACAAACAATTACACAAACAAATTCTCACAATCGTGCATCACTGCTCAGATAACCTTGGAAAATAAAAAAATATTTCCTCTTTTTACAGCAAAATATATTTTCAATTTTTATTTTATTTTATTTTATTTTATTTATTTATAGGTCCTAATAGTCTGACAACACAAAAACCTATCAAAAGCGGCGGTTTCGACACCGGCAGTTTTATCGGCGGTATCGTCCTGACTCTAGGCTTGATGGCCATTGCCTTTGTCGGCTTCAAATTCTATCGCGCACGCACCGAACACAATTACCATACTCTGTAAGTTTCAAAAGCAGAAAAAAAAAACACAAAAAATGGTCACTTGTTGTTTATTTATTATAATATACTCGCAAATAAAAGTTGGAAAAAAAAAATTAAATTAAAAATTAAAAAAAAAAAATATTTTATTTTTTTTTTATTTTTTTGTTACTTACATAACAATCCACAGTCAATCAACATTATTTTCATTTCAACCCATTTTTTGGCTTTTAATTTTTATTTTTATTTTAACACCTGTCCAATATGCTGGCGCGTTTATCCTAAATTTTAATTTTATAATTTATTTTTTATTTTTGTTTTGTTTGGGGGTAACGAGGATTTCTTTATTTCTTTTCATTTCAGTCACGAAACAGTACATATGTGACAAAGTTGAGTTTTATTTGGTAAGTTTTCCGCCATTTTCCTTCTCTTCCTCCAGTTTGCTAATGGATAGTCGTCCGTCCTACTCTTCTTCGCCTCATCTGGTCGTCTGAAATGATATTAAAGGCGCTTCAACCTCTAACCATCGACTAAAAACGTTTTTGTTTTGTTTATAACAAGCAATTTTATTTTTTTGTATCATAAAAATGTCTGTTTCTATTTTTTTATTTTTTTCTGCTAATCGTGGTATCGTCCATGTTTTGTTTTTTTTATTTCTTTAATTTCTAAAAAAATGCGATTGTCAATCAAAGTGTGGGTTTTGATGAAAATGATATTTCCCTTTAAGTTTTATGTGTAAAAATAGGATTTTACTCTTTAAATTTAACTAGATGTTACAGTATTACTGCAATATATTATAATTTATTCATTTAAACCTGAAATTGTTATATATTTAATTTAATTTTTTTGTCTGGATAAAAGTGGTTTTTTGACTGACTAAGGCTGTGGATTGTGTAATAACTAATAATTATGATAGTTAATATATAAAAATATAAATAACTAATTTTTTTTCTCTTTTTATGTTTTTTTGTTATTATTCAAAATTTAATTAAAAAAAAAAATCTAAGCACAATAATATCATATAGTTCATTCCATAGAATAGGGTTAATAAAAAGCAACTGAAGTTGAGTTGCAGTTTTGCTATTTTTGTTGATTCTTAAGTTTAAACTTTGATGATTAAGTTTGATTAGATCATCTCAGGGTAAAAAACTGTCAGGAATTTTGAAAAAAAAAATTATTTGGTTGATTTTTTTGGGGATTATTTAAATTTTCTTGACAGTTATATTACTCCATATTGTGCAGACTGAATTTTGGTGCCTTAGCTGTCTGTAATATATACCAAAGTATTTTTTTTTTCTATTTATGTCAAGGCTAAATAATAAACAAATTAATAAAAAAAATGGAAGTAAAATTTTTTGTAAAGGATTTAAAAAATAATAATTATTTTCTTAAAGTGTCTGATTTGTGTAGTAGGTAATGTGATATTGTATCGATGATATGAGAATACAAGACATTGATGATTGTTATTGTTTTAGTTCAACGTGTAGTTTTTGCTGTTTAATTCCATTTAATAAAATCGTAAAATTTATTTTTTTTTGGTCTAGATATTTTTTTTGTGTAAATCGATTTGAAAAAATCTTTTATTTTTAGAGATTTCTGTTTATGACGTTGATGTTTTTGACATCAATTACAAGATAAGAGATTTTTTTTTTTATTTTTTTTTATCAGATGACATGAATTTCATAGATTAAAACGAAATGAAATTGATTAAATAAAGTGGAACATTTCTTTTAACTTCCGGAAAAAACAGATTTATAAAACTGAAGTTGATTACGACGGAAAAAACATCGCCATAACTAGCAAAACAGGAATTTCTTGAGAATAGTTTCCAGTTTGTGATTTTATAAATTTACATGTAAATTTGAGCATTAAGGAAACGGGAAAGCTTGGTTATTGTGTTTATATAATGAAAAAAAAACAAAAAAATTCAAAAACATTTATTTTTATTATTAAAAAAAAAAAATTAAAAAAAATTACAATCTTTAAATTCAATCATTAGACGTAAATTTCGTTCTCATCGGATAAATATTCTGCGACCAGTCGTTTGTTTTTGAATTTCTCAACAAATTCGAAGCATGAGTCAACTGCAAAGCTGCGTCTGGATGCGCACCACCTGGTAGCATTGTACATTCTCTCTCCAGAATGGACGCCATACGTTCGAGTAATTCCAAAAACCCGTACGATAATGCGGCTTTACGTAACCGGTTCAATTCCTAAAAATAAACAAATTCGATCAAATATTCATTAATCACTTAATTAAAACAAAATACTTTGTAAAAATTTTGTGTTTTTTCTGGTAATTTTCGCGCATATCTTAATATTTTCTGTATATCTGCTTGTAACCCCGATTGGCGAATCCACACGACACAACCCTGGGTATAACTCCTCTTTTCGCTCGGTTTTAGCGGAAATGGACTAGAAGCGTCGTCGTCACCATATGGCGGGTCCTTGAACTCGTTTATTGGTGCCAGATGATTCAGTTTTCCAAGCCACGGTATAACAGAAACACCTGAAATGATTTTTATATCAGTTTGTATTTCAAATTTAAAATTAATTTTTTTTTTAATACCGGGTTCAAAAATTGTCAACATTAAATTCGATTTCTTTTTACTATCAGCCCATGAGTATAAAATGCCGTACCAGTCTTCTCTAGAATTCCAAAAAATTTAAAATAATATAAAAATAAATTAAATTTGGTGATTTTTTTTATTACCCCACACAACACAGCGCCACCATGCTTTCAACTTTAAGACTACCGTGTAATAAAACACAAAAAGACGCTGTTTTCCCATCGTCACCACCTGGTACTTCCTCGTCACCACTTTCAGCATCGGTTTTAACAGTCGTGGCGTCATCTAGCAACAAAATCAAACATTAAAAAAAATTTATCAACATGAAAAAAAATAAATTATTTTTACTTTTATTTGTAATTGCTGGTAGCACTAAATGCCTGGAATACGAAGCAGGACTAGAGACATCATTCAAATCCAAAAATCCACAGATTTCTATTTTATCCGACACATTTCTCTTGATCCACTCAAAATCCCTCGGTTTATTAAACGGTTCTGGCGGTGGGAAAAGTTGAATGTTCGAACTCAGGTGTCCACATGCGATTTGCCCGTGAAAAGGTGCGAAATACGTCTCGGCTAACTTCGTGAACATATTCTGAACAGTTTTGTGATTAAGTCCACCCTCTGGCACGAAAACTTGACCCTCGGAGCAGTTTAGATCAATCAGATGTTGGTAAATTGGGATAGATGAGATTAAACTCGCGTCATCTGGCGGACTAATGCACATAATGTGCAGTTTTGATGAAAATGGAAAAGGAAGTGGAAATGAATTTTTTTCCTGTTTACAATCTCGACGTGCAAAACGCGAATTTCGGAGACTCGTGCCGGCACTTCCATCCGTTATTAGTATAATCTAGTTTTAAAAAATACAAATATTTATTTTAAAAATGTCATAATATTATTTACTGTTACCTGACACGGTGCACCGGCGCCCCATTCCTCCAAAACCATTGTTTTCACGCCTTCTAATGCTGTTTCTATGCAAGTTCGGTCATATGTCTCGATGGTGCTCAAAAATGACTTTAAATGGTCGTAATCTCGTGTGAATTGACACACTATTTCATACAGTGATGAAAATGCCATCTGGAATGATAAGAAATAAGGGTAAATAACTTGAATTTTTTATTTATTTATTTATTTATTTATTTTAGTTACAGTACCAAACATGTAAACTCCAATCTGCAATGTGCAGCCATATAATCGAGCAAAATATTGATGCCATGAGCCGCCAAATGTCGTCTTTGGTAGATTTCTGTCGAGTCGGGGATCGTAATTGGTCTCAACATCGACAACGACACGTCTAAAAGCAAAATCGTCGGCATTTTGATGCTTTCTACTTTGTTGACAGATTAGAGATTAGTTCCAACTGCTGCCGCTAGAGTCATCCACATGGGCGCTGCCATTTATAAACTTCAGAATTATGACGTCACGACCAAAATATGTCAGCTCTTCAAAGACAAATGCTGAGACCGAAATTGACGCTTCCTCCAGGGTAAAAACACAAATTTCAAATCGAACTGAGTAAAATTAATCAACACAAATTCAACTCCCATCCACAACATTCTTTAATCCATTTGCACTTTCCCTTATTCGCAGATCTTCACGATCGCAAGGAACCAAAGGACCCATTAAAAAACGCGATTACACTCCGACCAAGTGGAATAAATACTTTGAAACGTACGACGACGTACACGTAAATGACACAGATGTATTTCGAGTTTATAGAAGTGGAAATACCGGCCCTTTACTCTTATTCCTACACGGAGGAGGATACTGCGGATTAACATGGGCAACGTTAACTGTAAGAAAATACCGTAAAGTACTGTGGTTATTTTCAGATACGGTTATGTAATTATTTTATTTTATTTTTTTTAAGACGTGTATTTTGGAATTAATCCAATGCCAAGTGGCTGCCATTGATTTACGAGGACATGGAGATTCACATACATCAGATGATGATGATTTATCGGCTGAAACACTCTCTGGGTGTGTAAATTTGCAACTTTTAATAAGTTTTTAAGAGTTTTTTTTTTAATTATTGGTTTTTATTTTTAGGGATGTTGGCAACGTTATTAATAAAATGTTTGGTGAAGAGTCTCCGGAAATTATTCTCATTGGACACAGGTTGAGAGGTTTTTGTTTTTGAGAGTGAATAAATTTTATTTATTTTTGTTGTTGTTGTTTTTTAGTATGGGAGGTGCAGTGGCTGTTCACACGGCGTATCGGGAGTTGATACCGAGACTTATAGGTTTAGCTGTGATAGATGTGGTAGAAGGGACTGCGATGGACGCACTTCAAAGCATGCAGTCTTTTTTGAGGAGTCGGCCGAATGCGTTTAAAAGCATTGAAGCAGCTATTGAGTGGTGGTGAGTAGGTTTAAAGGTCAAATGAACTCTACTAGTTTTTATTAATGTGAATTTACACGTCACAAATAGTTATTAATCGTTGTCAAATGTTTTTTTTTTTTTTTTTCTTGGTAGGTTAAATTAAAAAAAAAAAAAAAAAAATCGCCATAGCTCCCATAATTCATTTTCCTATTGACATTCACTTTTCGCGATTGGTTTTTACAAATTTTAAGATGTCTGAAAATTATTTGACGACGATTAATTATTGTTTGTGATGAGTAGATTTATATTTTATAATAATAATAAACCAGTTCACTTGAACTTTAAAGATTTTTATTTTTGGATTTCAATAATAAATTAATTATTTTTTCTTGCAGTGTTCGTAGCGGACAAGTTCGAAACTACGAGTCGGCGAAAGTATCGATGCCAGGACAAATTAAAAAGTAAAAAAAAAAAATATTTAAAAATATTAAAATATTCAAAAAATATTATCAATCAACTAATTACATAAAATTCAATATTTTATTAAATGTGATTTATTTTTGCAGTATTCACTCGCAAAAACCAGCAACAACTGATCTTGAAAACGACTACTCGACTTCATCACCAAAACAAAGCACTAGTGAATCACCAAAACCATATGTAGCGATCCACACGAGCAACAATAGCATTCCAGAAGAACAAGAGGAAGAAAACTCGATATTCGAGGAGAAAAAGGACGAGGAAAAAGAACCCACATCACCTAGAAACTCCCTCATAGATCTGGCGACGGGTCAAGGCGATGGTCAAAACGATGAGCAATCATCAGACGACGGTTTCGTACGACCTTTAAAACCGGGAATGAGCGACGGTAATCGATACACTTGGCGAATCGATCTGTCAAAAACGGAGAAATATTGGCCCGGTTGGTTTCATGGGTTATCCGCCATGTTTTTATCTTGCGAACCCCCAAAGATGCTTTTATTGGCCGGAGTTGACCGCTTGGACAAGGATCTGACCATCGGTCAGATGCAAGGTAATGAATTTTTACCCCCTGGTGGCGAATTTTAAAAACTACTTTTCTTATTTGCAGGTAAATTTCAAATGCAAGTTCTTCCCCAGTGTGGTCACGCAGTCCACGAAGACGTTCCGGATAAAGTGGCCGAAGTCTTAGCAACGTTTATGGTTAGGCATAAATTCGTAATGGCAACTGCAAATTTTACACCGTGAGTATTTAGTTTGTTTATATTTTCTTTGTAAAAATGGTTCGATTTTCCTGAATATTGCTTCATTTGACAGAGGATGCAGTAGATGTTGATAACATTTTTGTAAATTTGTTGTTATTTGTTTTTAACAGGACATTTCCAGCTTGCTGAGCGTACTGTGAGTGAACTACTTTTTAATTTTCGTTTTCAAACCGTTGTTTTAATTTGAATACCGTATTCTAAGTTATTTCAACGTAGATGTCGTAAAACCTTTTTAAAGGTTCACAATATGGACGTAGATTAACGAATTACGTTTCCTATTTAAGTTTTTCTTACTGAAAACAGACGTATATAAACAGAAATAAATTAAATTGCTTTCTGAAAATAAAAATTTCAGATTTTTTTCAGTACGTACTTACGTACTGTACCTACAACAATTTGCCACACCTTTAAATACCATAACTTTTTATTCAAAAACCGTCATAAACACTTGTATAATATAATATAATATAATATTAAACAACTCGTGATTATATGTATTATGTATACAATTATAAATACAATTGATACAGCCAGCGTGCGATGCATTCACACAAACGTCACTTTGCCCGATATCTGCGTCGTTTGCGGAATGGCATTCACCGTATTGAGCGCCTGGAGTGCCAATCTGTTGGTCAAGCGTCCTCTGTTGGTTCCTTGCTCTCTGGCAGCTTTGATGTACCGCATGTATAATTTTGATTCTTCCCACTCTCGGTGCTCGTGTCGCATGTATTTAACCATCATGAAGATAATCCCGAAAGAGTAGAAAAGCAGAACTACGACGATGTACACGACAGCGTCGGTCTGCTCCTCGGCACTGACGGCTGCGTCTTGTCCGATTTCTGCGCGCTTTCCAGTTCGTGTCCAGTTTGTGTTGAGCCACGAGAGATATTCGTTCAACATCTTGGTCGCGTTCGCACAGTTGGTGGGAGTTGACACCAACTCATCTTGTAAATGCATTTTAAATCATGCTTTTCGAGCGTGATATGTGTTTTCCAGAGGAAAATCGATCTGTGTGATCAGGGAGGGAAGTGATCTCCTGTCCGTTGCTAGGCAACGGTGAAGTAGGGAGTGACGTAATGCCACACAGCAAGGTAGAAAGAGAGTCATATATTTAATTTTATTTTTGTACCATTTTTTATTCAGGAATTTATTAACATTTAAACTAGTTTGTAATTAGAAAAAAAAAATGGAAAAGCTTTCTAAGGAAGTCAGTACACTCCTATTTTTTCTTATAAATAATCCTAATAAGTATCCTATGTTTGGAAAAGATTTCACCTATTTTTCCTATATTTTACTAGTTGAAATTGAGTACGATGCCTGTTCTGATTAAATTACAAGTACCGTATCTTATAATAATTGATTAGTTACTTTAAATTTTCAGAACTCTATTGAAAAAGATTTATTTTGTAACTGTTATAGGTTTAAAATAATTTCTTTATATGCATACCTATCTATGATAATGGCTTTTTGTTACATTTAGTAAATATAATAAATGGCAATTTATGCATTTTATGCCGAAATGTCCGTTTTAATGCATAAATTTTTTTATGCATTTATGCATTAATCCGGGCTCTAATCATGATGATGCCTGGGTGCCCGAAATTCGATCAAATGTAAGCAATGTAAGGTATAAGTTAGTTTTTTATTTTATTTTTTGTTCCACATTTCAGACATTTTTCATTAAGAGTGTACTTGGTCTACCTAGTTTGAAAACAATAAACAAATAAAACTCATTCTACTTTTAACTTTAATTTTTATTTAATTTGACTTTTTTTTTTAAATTCCAATCTCGGAGTTTTAATGGCCTTATTTGGTACAGCAGAAGTTTTTTCTGTTTAATTGCACAAACTAATTGTGTCATGTGACTTGTTCTTTGAGTTTTTACTATGGTGAATAAGATATATGACCCAATGGGCCACTAAAGCTGATGCCATAAAATTAGTCATGACAAATGCTGTCACCATGTAAACGATACGATACATTATAACACGCAGAATCAGAATAAAATGCAAAACAACAGTTCTAGGTATATGTCTAACTTAATTTGCTTTCACCAACGCCTTGGTTTCTGTAATGCATAATATTACCAAATTAATTTTTTATGAAAGCCGAAACGTCTTAGATATTAGTTTTATCGGAATGAATTTTCCCCAGTTTGAAATCTGTAACGGAACACGAAGATTCGTTCAATTCAATTCAATGCCATTTGTCAATTTGCAAAAATTGATGCTCGTCAAACAGAGATTGACTAGTGCTGAATTTTACACATTGGTGTAGAATGCTCATCTTCTTCACTTTATGCATTGTTAAATATCGTTTCTTTATCTGACGAATTCGTTACTGAACTCTATCTTGTAGAAAAGTCTCTTTTGCAAAAACATAAGCAACTATCGACTTTATATTTATATTTTACAAAATTCATTATAGTTATAGTTGAACTTAACTTATGTTTATCATGCAATTTATAAATTATAATGTATGTCATCATAAGTCAATTCCTGTAAACTATTTATAATATGTGTAATTTATATACGCACATGCATGCAATATATGAGACATACATTCAAAATATATGACATTTTCGTGTAAGTATTGATTAATTTAATCAATCCGTCGCATCCTGTCTCCAAATTACCTTATGGGTTTTCATTATAACCGTCTCGTACACAACAGTAACAGCACTTACTGTAAAATTGACGGAATATGAGTCTGATATTTTAGATGTTTTCTTAATTTAATCATTCCAAATTACAACATGGAAGTTTCGAGACGAAAATTCCGAGATTCGCAAACAAGTAAGATATAAGAGAATTCAACTTTTGAGAAAAATTCAGCTGCGCACTCTTATTCTTGGCATTTTGTCAAGTGAACATGAATCTCCATTATTATTTAAAACTGTGAACAAAATTTTGCAAAAAGGGAAAAAAATTGCTGTAATCAGAAGTACATAAACCCTTTTATGTACTTACAGTATGTACTTGTAGGGTTTATGTACTTCTGCTGTAATCCTATGTGCACTACTGTTATTAATTTGTGGCTTGAGTTTTTATCAAATTCTCGACCGAATATTGTATTACACAAGTGAACCAACAATGGTGGATGCTGATGTGGTCAAAACTGTCAATAATTCTGTTCCATATATTTATTTTTACCCAGGCGCTACTCAAGAATATCTCAATTTTACGACTAAATTGAGGCCTACTGATCCATCTAACCCTTTAACATGTACAACCGATTGCTCTGTGTTAAATTCTACTCAGATCACAAATGCAGACAAATATTTGAACATACACAATTATATTACTGCTGCTTACTTTGTTTTGGTAATTATAAATGTTGTTACAATCGATATTAATTAACTGAAAATAATTTTTTTGCAGAAAAACTTTTCATTATTTTTTCGTCTTAAAATCAATTTTATGGTGATAAGATGATTCAGTTTTAGTTTTTAAATGCACCTACTGTAAATTACTTAAAGCAGTCAGGTTTTGTAGAAAAAAATTCGTGGAATAAAAATATATAAAATAAAATTTAGTCACAAAGTTATTTACATTTTTTTTTTTTTTAATTTATACAAGTTTTCCTAGAAATTTCGCTTTTGGATATTTTTTAATTAAACCCGGCCACTGAACTAGGAATTCATCGGCGATGTAGTAAAGGATTTTTCCGGATAAAGAAATTGTTTCAACTCGACAGATACTTTCGACGAAAATAATTTTGCAGTATTTTACGATCAGTAACTATTTTTAAAAAATTAAAAAAAATTAATAAAATGTATAAAATAATTATAATATATATATTTTTATACCCTTAATAAAAACACGGCTAAACATATAGGAATACAAGTTCCAGGGCCATTACATATGACTAAATCCGGAAGTGTTTTATTTACAACCCGCATCGAATAAAAACACGAGTAAATAGTAGTGATGATACTAGTGACATACGACTGCAGTACTTTTCTGCTACGTGGAATGGTTATAATCTGCATCTGTAATGTAGAAAATAAGAGTAAATCATCAAATTTATTTTCACAAAGATTGAATTTTAACATTTACTTCTATTTCTTCATCTTGTTTGTGTTTTTCTGTTATTTTTTCTCGACTCATTTCGTCCTCAGCTGCCGTGACGTAAATTCTAGGGGAATAATTTGATCCTAAATTGCAGATTAGACGTAGCATTTCAGATGTGTGGCCACCTGTTAGTGGATGCAAATGTGAGTTTGTGATGTAAACAAATGAGTTTTGAATTGATACAGGAGCCCAGAATGATCATCGTCTTCGTTTTTTCGCCATTTTTTAATATTCTCTTCCTGCTTTGATGACTGAGGTGATCGAAATATGTGAAAAGCAAAAAAGCGATCCCAGGCACGCTAATCAAAACCAAAAAACCTACAATCACCATGTTACGGACGTAGGGATCGTCGTCCATTTTTAAATAATGATTCATT
>JAQFZP010002500.1:0-13467 GCA_034695745.1 Geophilus truncorum | reverse complement strand
TCGCTTCCATCTCTGCTTGCACTAAGATGAGGACGATACTCCGTGTTATAAATCATATTTATCACTAGTTTTTATTTTTATCATTTAAAATTTGGATAAAATATTCCAATATGATATAAATGTTGGTTTAGTTGACAAATGAAATATTATTTCATAAAAGTTTTATTTTTTCTAATGAAATATTAAACATGTGAAGTATTGGTCTGTAGCTAGGCGTTAAATGTCTGAGGTCAGGGGTAACCGCATTACCGAATGGGAGGAATATTTAGACCCCCTATTTGGTGAAGATGGGCTGTTTTCAGTATAATTTTCGGCGTAGAAAGGATTTATCTCTCTAAAATGTCAAAACTGACCGCGTTCAACGCCACCAACGAAAACCCGAAGGAAATTGACGTGGATGCAGATGATTACGTTGATCCTCGAGTCCAGGTGAGCGAAAAGAGCGAAATAAGCGAAACGTCACTATAAAAATAATCATTTATATTCATTTTAATTCTCTTTTCGATTACCAGGTGGAGCTGGAGCAGCTCAACAATGCGACAGATGCGATCAACAGACTAGAAGTGGAACTGGATGTAAACATTGGTTGAAAAAGGGTTATTTTTGCATAATAATGATTGATTGATTGTCCAACCAGGAAACTAGAGCGGCATATCGTCATTTTCTAAGCGAATCGTCACATAGGTTTAAGTTTTTGGCCTCAAGGTTGGGTAATTGCATTGAAAAGGCGCAGCCGTATTATGCAGCCAGGCTAAGAGCCAAAGAAGTGAGTGTAAAGTGAAATCTGCATCGATCTCTGTGATGTTGGAATGAGTTTTGCCACCTAGTGTTGAAATTTGTCACTGCAAAGATGAATTTTTGTTTAGTTTTAAATTTCAACACTAGGGGTTGGAGCTGGAATGACAAGAATTCGTTGATTAAATTTTAGTAATTTTTTTTTATTTAATGCAATTTTTCAATAAGTTTAAATTTTATTTAAGGTAATTTAAAATTTCAACACCAGGGGAGAAAAATTTAAATTTTCAGTTTTTCTTGATTTTTGTTTAAAACGTAAAATTTTCAAACTTTATTTTTATTTTTTTTTAAATTTCAGACGCACATCGCTACTCAAGAAGCAGCATTGAAATTCGAACGAGCAAACAGCGCCCATTGCGCGGCCAAAGAGATGGTATTTCACGCCGAAGAAGGATTGATCAAAAATGGAATGCCATTTGACTCAACTTGGCAGGAAATGCTCAACCACGCAACTGAAAAAGTATAAAATCATCACAAAAAAAAATTAAAAATAACTCCCAATATTGCCACCAGGTGAACGATGCAGAACGCGAACGAGCAGCGAGTAAACAAATCCACCGGATAAAATCCCAATGCTACGTCGAAGCCGAAAAAGATGTGCAAATATTACAGAAGAAACTGAAAAGTGCAATATCAAAGTCAAAGTGAGCTGAAATCACATTTAAATTGGGAAAATGGGAATTGACCTTTGTTTCACGCATGCGTATGCTTTTAACCCAATTTTTTTTTTTTTTTTTATTATTATTTTATTTGTTTTATTAAATGCCCCTTACGCATGTTTTGCAAATAATGAATTCCTTATTTCTCGCTCGTTTTTTGGAGAACAGTCTGTCTACAAGGAGAAGTTTGCTTCAGCTAAACAGTTTAGCGTACCAACACCGACTATTGCTTTTGTAAGTAGTTAGAAGTAGCTCACAAAGGGCTTTAATATTTTGATTTTATAATTTTTGTTTTTAGTTGTGTTGTAACTGGGGATGTTTTTGATTTTTTTTGGAAATTTCAGTTTTTAAGGAATTTGTTTTTTTTTTTTTTTTTGTTTGTTGCAGGCCGTATTACGAGATGAAGGCTGAGTTTAATCAGTTGATGGAGGTAAATTGTGAAGATTTTGAGGAGAAATCAATGAAATTATAAAAGTATCGCGGAATTAAGTCGATACAATTGAACGATAATTTCGTTGAATTTTCGGCTGGTTTTTATTCTTTTTGATCAAATCGATAGTTGTAATCGATTTTTATCAATTTTTTTTATTTATTTTTTAAGGACTATTTGATTATAAATCGAAACTTTTAATCAGCTACAAAATAAATAAAATTATCGAATTTCTGTGTATCGATGTTATTTATCGATAACAAAATCAATTTTGCTATTAATCAATTTGTCAATTTTATAGCAGGTTTTTTTTTTCAATATTATCGATTTATAAAAATCAATTTCATTTATTTATATATTTTTTTAAAATAAAAATCGATTTAATTTTTCAATTTTTCCGATTTTTACAACATTTTTTTTCCTCTTTCAAATTACAGAAACAGAAACAACGAGTGCAGGCACTTGAGAAGGAAATCACGAGGGTTAAACAAAGTTATTCGGACGCCTTGAACAATTTGGAAGAGATCAGCATCGAGATCCATCGCCAACGGCAGCAAAAACACGAACGCCAAGCGCTCGGATCCAGGGGCTCTGGAGTAGGAGCTGAATCCCCTACCAAACCTTCACCTCACGATATAGTAATCGAAAAATCAATTTCAAGTCGAGTTTTGCTTTAATTTTTTTTTATTTATTTTAAATTTTAGCCAAATCCCCCGACGGATTTCAACGACGTATACCTCAATCTTCCTTACAAAGTTACTTCCAATGGTAGAAAATCAAATGAAGAAAATCCTCAGGTGAATTGTAGTGTAGTGACTCGGATTGGTTCTTTGGTTTTGGTTATTTCGATAAACAAAACTGTCTATTTTTGAAAACTGCCACCAACAGATCGCGCTGCTAATAATTTTTATAACGAGGGGTTCGACAATCTCGAAAATTTCGTCGACAGGTCAAAAAAAAAATCTTTAAAACTCTCTTGAAATCGCTGCAAATTTTTGAAAATCTCAAATCCTTGCTCAAAAAAATCCTCCAAAAATCCTTAAAACGTCAAAAATCTCTTCAAATCGCTGCAAATCTTTGATCAAAAAATCTTCAAAAAAAAATCCCTAAAAATCTGTCAAAAATCTCTAAAAATATTTATGAATCTTGGAAAATCTATAAAATCTCTAAATCTTTAGTAAAATCTTCACAAATCATTGAAGAATCTTTATAAAACCCAAAATCTCATCAACAGCATTTGAGTTTGTCTGACCCCTTGGTTTTTAAAGACTAGCAGTGCGATGTGACAGCGATATTTGAAAACAATTAACACAATTTCGCATCCAACAGTCACCCACCGACACTCCACAAAGCGCATCTAAACCAGTGACCCGAGTGGACAACGCCTGCCAGACAGAAAACCTGGACATATCAGCCCCGATTCTCTCGGACCACAAACACCACAGCGAACGTGTCTCAGCCTGGGTCCGCGAATCGGGACTTCGCATGCTCGCGGCTGCCCGCAGCGCATCTCTCAAATCGGGCCCGGACGCCGCGCACGCCGGGACCATAGCCGACATGTTGCTGACCGCGACCGAAGAGAGCGACCGCTCGGACGTGGAGAGTCTGACCAGCACGGACGTGCTGACCGACGAGCAGATCGCACATCTCATGCTGGACAAGGACCTCGACGACATTTACCCGGAATTCGCAGTTGCGAAAAAAGATGCCGGATGCTCCAACTCGGAGGAAGCGAAAACAGAAGATCCACGAACGCCCGACTCGGTCGCGCAAAGCGACGTCACGTGTTCCTCCCATTCCAAAACTCCCTCCGTTAACGCCGATGTGTCTGCGGCGTCGTCCGCAGGCAAATCTTCAGAGTACAAGGTCGTGGCGGTTCAGTTCACCGTGCAGGAAACGGTAATGACCCCCAAGATGACCCGCAAGTCGAGTATCAATGGAACTACAGAGGCGAAGACTAAAGAGAAGAACGAAATTTGATTCCTTTGCTTCGTTTCCGGTTGCAGAGTCGTTGGTCACAATTTGCCATGTTAAGTCTTGGATTATTTTTTAATCCCGTGGGATTTTTCTCATTGGTTAATTGTGATCAATGACCCTCCAACCATTACTACATTTGAACTAATTTTCTTACCTCATCTACCCCATTTGATTTCGCAGCTATTTTTGCATAATTTATTACTGTAATTGAAGGTATTCAGTTGGCTCGGTTAATCTCAATGGGCGTTATCATTATCCTTATCGTTGTTGTTTAAGATTTCGTGTTGTTGTATTCGTGTTTTGCTATATTTTACATCATTTCCTTATTAATTCCCTTTCCTTCGCCCAGCAATAATCATCAACGGCGGTTTAAGTAATTCCTATCGCCCAAACTTTAAATTAATTTCCTAAATCAAAATTCTCATTTTAACACAAATTTCGCAAAATCAAACCGAATTACAATCCCCGTCATCGTAACTTTGTAATTTAATCGTTAGTGTAAACAAACGACAACAACAACAAGAGCGCTCGATGCGATCTAGCCTCGAAATGTCGACACTAGATGGCATCGATCAAAGCTGAAATAACAACAGTCAAACAGCAGTAAATAATGTATTATTCGTTGTAAATATCGTGCATTAATAAACAAAAAAAATAACAACAAAATACAAATTTAAGCGTCAACAAATTTGCATCTCACTTCTTCACGAGCCTTGGCACAGGAATTTTCATCAACTCGCACGCCTTGTTCCTGATCGGTCGCAGCACTGCGACCGGGTCGTCCCAGTTGGTCTCCGACAAAATTTCCATCACTTCATCGACATTCTCAATAATGTCGTCGTACAAAATCAGCGATTCGTATAACTTGGCCGCCGCCGAGCGGCGAACTCTGGTGACTTCCACGCACAGATACATTGCGATCTGTGCCAGCGATTTTTCGCGAACTGATTTATGGGATTGGAGAAGGGCGCAGTAAATTGCGACAGCTGAAGTTAGTTTGAGGAACTCGCGCGTTTTGCTCGTTTTGGCTCTTACTAGTTGGAATAATCGCTCGGAAAAAGCTGAATGTGGATCTTCGATTAAACTCGACAATCCTTTGGACACGAGGAGCATTTCTGTCATGTTTAAGAGTGCGAGGGACAATCTCGGGGTCTTCGAGTGGTCGGCGAAGATTTGGAGGTAGGTTTCGGCAAATTGGTGAATTTTATCGGGAGTTGTTGATTTGAGGTAGGCGTTTAAAGCTGCGTTTGAATGTTTTACAACGTTGTCGAGGTTGCTGCCGACTGAAGCGATTAGGCCCAGGAGTGTGTTGTAGGTGTACGAGGGGTAGTCGAGGAGTTGGGTGAAGAGGGGGAATGTTTCTTGACCCAGGTGCCAATTGATGTCGGCACATTTTGATTGGGTGAAGATGGCGCGGAGTTGGTCGCGGTGGGGAATGTGCGGTAAATCACTGGAAAATATATAAAAAATTTTATTATTGCAATGATAAGTAAAATTACTGGATTTAAGTTTTAAAAAAGTAATTTAATAAAGAAAAATGTTAAAATAGAGATTGAGAAACGACATATACAAGGATTCGCCACTTCCAAATGTATGAAATTCTGTTTTCTAAGAAATTTTATCAAAAAATTTACAAACAGGGTATATAAACATTGGAAAAAGACTTAATAAATTCTTAGAAATTAGTTAACATTTTTATTAATAGGTGGCGCCACAATCGACTCATTTGCATACATTTTTCACGGCATTTTTTAAATCTAAAATTAATTAATTTTAAAATTTTATAGTACAAAATAACATTTAAAAACATTTAAAATACGTGATTTTATTTAAATAAAGTCACGTAATTTAAATGTTTTTACTTTTGTACTTTAAGTTTGCTTTGACATCATTCGAGAGAAAATTTAGATATTTTCAATGTATTTTCACACTGAATTAGTCGAATACTGACGCCACAAAATTTAATAGAACTCAAGAGGTCAGACAAGTTTGAAACTCTCGTCGAATAGATCATAAAAATCTCTAAAAAAAAACTTTCTAAATTTTGGCAAAGTTGAAATCTTTACTCCCAAAATCCTCAAAAAATCCTTTAAAATCTCTAGAAATTTTTACAAATCTCGCCGACAGCATTTGCGTTTATCCGACCCCTCCCCCGATAGAACACCATATAAAAATATTTTTATAGTACCTATGTAATAAATCGACGAAAATCGTAGCCGCGTGATTTCGAATCGATTCGATTTTTTCCTGTGCTAATTGCACTAAATTGGTCATAATGGCTTTCGTGAGCTTCTCGGAAATGAGTGACTCGTCTGTTTTTGTAACCAAATTGGCTAAAACCTATTAAACAAAATATTATTAATTATTAATTATTATTATTATTAATTAATTAATTAATTAAACCTGAAGTGCAGAGATGGCCTGCATGCGAACCACGACCCCAATATCACCACGAGCATGATCTGCCGTGTAATCGTCTAACGAATTCAGCAATTGGATGAAAATCAAATCCAAAATTTCAGCGTTGATAAATTGATCAAAACAACCATCTAAAAAATAAATATAAAATATTTAATTAAAAAAAAATCAAATTAAAAATATACAAAATTACTTTTTTTGATTTCTATCGTTTGACAGACGTTGGTCAGCGCTTCGATGGCCGATTTCCTCGATTCCACCCACTTGACCGATTCTCCTTCTCCCACTTCAACACACACCAATAAAGAATCGACAACTCTCTTCACAAAATTCAACAAAAATAACTTCGGCAGCGATCCCAAAGCGAGGGCAAATCCGATTCGTATTACTTTGTTATGCGATTTCAAATTACTCATCAGAGAATCGAGTAAATGTTCTTGTCTGACGCTAGGAACGTCATAAAAATCGATACATAGTGCAGCTAAGGCTTCAGCTGCCGATTTTTGGACAGATGGGTGTTCATAGCTCAAGTTATCGAGGATTAACGATTCCCACAATTCGAGTTCGTCGACTTCCGGTCGTGGGATCTTAGCTCGAACTAATTTCTCGATGAATATGCAAATAGCTTGTCGTGTTAATTCGCCTCCGAGGCCAGCGAAATATCGAAGTTCTTGAACTTGAGAGATAACTGCTTTCAAGTTTGTTAATGTTTTGTTGTCTGAAATTAAAAGAAAAAATTCAAAATAAATTACTGAGAATTATAAAAATTAATTAAATATTTATTTTACCGATAAAATCAAATAATGATTTTCCTTCTTTCGTTGCTATGACTCCCACAGCGTGTGTCACTTCTCCCAGCGCTAAAATGGCGCCGTGTCGTTCGTTCACGTTATTTCTAGTTGCCAAATCGAGTAATGATGGAATAACGTTTTCGATCACGTAGTGAACATCACATGAAGTCAATTTGTGCAATGCTTGTGCTGATAACTCGCGAATGTTCTTATCCCAGTGAACTATTTTTCTCTCCACTAAGTGTGAAATAAGAGGCAATGAGTATTCCTCGAAACTGGCCACGAAAACACTAAAAATAAAATTATTTTTATTATTTTGCTTAACTATAACAATTTTTCTCAACAAACCTCAACTCCAAATACGACTTCACGATCCGACTCACGGCAAAATAATCCACAGTGGTCAAAATGTCGATCCCGTGAGGAAACGTCCCTTGTCGTCCAACATTCTCCTGAAACGCCGCAGCCGCTGCTCGTCGACATTTCACTTCCCGGTCGAAAACCATCATTGTTACCAAACCTCCGGATATTTTCCCCACGCACCCGATCAAATCCTTCGGCTCAAAGGCTCTAGCGAAAGCCCAACACACGTAGCAGGCGGCATCTCTTATCCTCGACCCCACGGAGAAATGTCCGCGTTGTTGATCGTATAAAAGCGCCTTCAAAATGACAGCGGTCACTCGCTCCAGATTGTCCGGCAGCAACAGTCCTCTTCTCCCGAGTTCCGCCAGTGCCAGGCATCCACCGTGCCACGCGTCGTCCCCCTGGCGGTTGTCAAAGAGCTCTAAAACCGATTTAGTCACGTCATCTGCGAGTTCTTTCGGCAATCGACCGGTTATCCGACCGATTCCTTTGGCCGCTGACCATCGAACGCTCTCGTCTTTGTCTCCGAGACCCGCTAGAAGGCGCTCGATAATTTCTTCCAGTTCTTCAGGCACGTCGTAGTCCTCTTCGTCTTCCGGTTTGGGGGATTCGCTCTGTCGACGTGAAATTTCGGTAATTTTTTGGTTTTTCGTCTCTAAATTGACCACTAGAGACCGGTTGCCGCGTTGATAACGCCATGAGGCGATGCGAGGTTTGAGAAAAGTAAGGCCGAGTCGCTGAATGAGTTTGATCGTAGATTTGCGGACGATTTCAGACCGATTTTCGGTGAATTTGGCATCAAGAGCGTGTTTTAGTACAGGTTTGACGTAAGTTAATAAGTCGTCACGTTTCCCTTCTTTAAAAACAAGAGCAAGGGTTAAAAGAATGCCGCGTTGGACGGTTGTTTCTTTCGTGTCGGATGTGCCAAGTATTTGTTTACCGAGGGTCTGGAATGAATAAAAAACATTTTACAAAAAAATAAAAATAGCCAAACATAAAATCAAATCAAACCTGTAAAGCGCCTTCAATAAACTGAGGTAAATAAGTGTCAACAGCATCAGGTCGATAAACAAATTTGCATATTAAATACGCAGCTGCATTCTGCAAAGTAGCATGGGTTAAGTATTTCAAAGCTTCGTCCATAACTCTACAAAATAAAAAAAATAAAAAATTTTTTATTGACTCAATCATTGTTTTATCACTTCAAACAATACGCCACCTAGCGGCCAAAGGTTTCTTCTGATAACCATCCCCTATAGGTACACTATCCAAACGTGATAAGTGAAATGGAATAATAATTATAATCGACAACCACAGTAGCAACATGTACTGAGTTTCCCATGTACTAGTATCAGTCATATCCTGGCTTTTTAATAAGCCTAAAACAGGCTCCAAATCTGCTACCTAATAAATAAATAAAAAAATATAATAAAAATGTCAATTTTAAATATTAAAAATAAAATTACCTCATGTGGTAAATGTCTGACAACGACTTTGTAACGTCTAACTTTAGTTATAGTGTATAAATACTTAAAACACTGATGCATCACAGCGGTGCTGGTGTTCTGGGCTCTTGAAATTGAAATTAAAGATGACAACATCCAGTCTAAGTGAGGATCCAACAAGTGCGGCTGTTCTTGATATTGGTCCATGATTTTGGTGAAGTTTTCTTTGCCTGCTTCGAGGGTTTTTGAATCCAAATTTTCATTTTCGAGGTTCGAAATGAGTTGTTCTATCGTTTTTGTTTCTATAAATGACTCCAATGCACAGCCGAGACCAACACGAACCTCTAACTCGTCGAAGTACTCCTGTATCTTATCAAGAGCCGCCATTGCTGACAGCTTCATACACTTGCGGCATCTGGTGGGAAAAATTAGACTTATTTTTACCAGTACCGGTAGTTTAATTTTACACTAAATAAGAACACAAGATTCTTTAATGTAATTTACAGAGATAAAGTTTTTTGTGTGTGCCATGGTTTATGCTGCAACTATTTCCCATTATCTGTAGTATATTTCAAATTGCTCAAGGCGTAGTTGGCCCTTTAAGACTGAAATATAAAATTTTAGGACTTGCAGATTTTTTCATATGGTAATTGAATTTTATTAAAATTATTTAACTGGTTTTATTACAGATTTGCTTCCGTTGTATGTTGCCGTGGTTAGTTATTATTTGTTCTTGCCATCTCTACTACCTAGTCCAAATCAGCCACCGAGAAGAAGGAAATCAAAAGCAAGATGAGTATTATTTTTAGAAATATTAAATTAAAATGTTTATATATATAAAAAAAAAAAAAACAATCAATTGTTTAATTTTTGAATTTTTATTTAATGAAAGTACTTTTGGCATTATTTTGAGTGTTGAGTGCCATCTGTTAGCAGAAAATGACAATAAAATTAAAAGCAAAATGTCTACTTTATAATCTGTTCTGTTCTGTTATTGCTGCTCTTTGCGTTTAGGAGCATTCGTAGATGCATTTTATGAGTTAGTGAGTATAATATTAAGCAAATAATTTAATTTTTTACGTTATTTATTTGTGAATTATTTTTAAAATCAAGATCCATCCAAATGCAGCTGTTGTATTCTCATTTACCTCAATCTTAAGAGCTTCGTTTATGAACATTATTTTTGTATGTAAATATTCGTAGTTTTCGAAATTAGAAATTTACGACTAAATTTTGATGGTAGGTGGCAATGCTTTTATTTTAAACTAAACAAGTACAAATATAAATAATGATCCAATTAATAATCAATTTCTTTATAATTATAATATATCTAGATGAAGCTCCTCAAGTATTTGATTATGGAGGTAACTAAAATATTACCAGTATTGAAAGTGCTATCAACAAAAACTAGTGCAGTCTTAGTGTGTTATTTATCGCAATTGCTAAAATCTGTTGAAAAACTACAGTAAATGACTTTCACTATTGCTATACTGTTTCACATATATTTTTGTGATGGAAAATGTTTAAAAAAGAAGAAGATACTAGCATCGTTACATCCTGCATGGATTTAAAAATAGAAAGTAGCAGAAAATCATCAAAGTGTCATGAGAGAAAAAATTAACAATTTTATGATGAAATAATTTTTTATTTGTTTTATTTTTTATTTGCTTATTTATGAGCAATCCTTACAGCTGTATTATTTAAAATAGTGATACTGATAGCAATTTAATTGCAACTTAAAAAAAAAAAAATATTCGTAGCGTTGCTACGAAATCGCTACCCTGCACTACTTTTTAGAAAAAGTAGCAAATACCGCACTGATAGTGATAGTGCTTTCAAAACTAAATATTGTATCAAGAAACCGAGCCTAAATAATAATTTTTCTATAGATAAAAACACAGGGCATCTCGTAATTCAACCAGAAGTGGATGCTTGCTTACAGATATTTTTGGCTGTTATATTTTCTTAATTTTTCATCGAGAAAATACACTTCATTTCATTAACCATGTGGAATTTGGGACACATTTGTTATTGCGCATTACTGCGCTGGGCTAAAACAATAGCTGGCTTCTACTATTTAGTAAATTTAATATATATATTTTTACCAGTATTTATAAAAAAAAAAAAAAAAAATTTATCACTTCAATCACTTAAGGTCCGTATAATTATGGGAGTAGTTGTGAGTTTACTTCTCCTTATTTTTACCTTAAAATTAAAGGACGAGAATGAATCTAAAGAAGAAATTAAACACCGTAAGTTAAAACAAATATTGAAACATTTAATAAATTATTGTTTATTTATTTGTAGGTATGAAGACGCTTTTTGAACAACCTGGTGGTAAATTACGTCATGTTATAAAACGTATTACGTCATTTTTAAAACGTATTACGTCAAATTTTAAATTTAGATTTGATAATAAGCAATATCGCTGAGTATTTTCTTTTGGTTATGACTACACTGATGTGTTTATCAACTCTGTCTTGGATAATTTCATACATAATAATAACGGTACAGTACCGCATTGAAATATTTTGAACTAAAAATTTCTCGAATGTCAAAATGTAGAGAATTCCACCCTTGAAAATTGTCGAAAAGTCGAAGAAAATCGTTAAAAATTTCTAAAATTAGTTGTTTAAAAAAATGGCCACAAAATTTCAAAAGATTCATCAGAAATAAAGAAAATTTATATACAAGTATTTTTCCAAATCTTGAAAATCTCTGCAAAATAAATAAATTTCTGCAAATTTTTTAAAATTTGTTAAAAATCTCTAAAACTCTATACAAATCTTGTCAAATCTCAACAATCTATGGAAATCTTAAAATTTTGATAATTTTAATTATAAAGTGTCTACTGGTAGTGTTAAAAATTCTTCTTTATATACTGAAATTATTTATTTTACTAGATAATCAGAAGAAACTTCTATGATGGTCTTGCACGTGATTTAATGTCGATTTATTTCTATGTACTAAATTAAAAGGTAAAAACTCAGAAAATTGTAAGATTCATTCAACTAAACCGGAAGTGTTATTTTATTATCCTCATCAGATTTTAAAACAAGCAATTTAGAGCTGTAAAAAAATAGCACTTCCGGTTTGATTAATTCTTGAAGATTTCATGGTTACTTGGCCCCGAAGGTGATCTTGAAGATCAGAAAATTTTAAAACTTTAGATTACCCGGAAATGCCACAAAATCACAAGTTTTCTCAATCAAACTTAAAAAAAGCAATTTGGAGCTGTAAGAAATAACAGTTTCGGTTTAATTAATCCTTAAAAATTTTCAAGCCATCTAGTCATGGACTAGAACTCGAAGAAAGTATGAAAACTCTGAATAAACCGGAAGTGTCATTTTATTACTTTCAAAATCAAATTATTTATAATCAAACATTACACACACAATTTGGAGCTGTAAAAATGTAACTGCCGGTATGATTACATTACAGTCTCCAGATTTCAAGGTCACTTAATAACGCAAACTCGGAACTACAAGATCTCAAAGAACGAAAACTTCAACTCAACCGGAAATACCATTTAAACTCGCTCCAAATAGTAACAAATACCTGTGACAGTTAGTGTACATTTCAATTAAGAATTAAGGTAACAATAAACTCACATTTCGATTACATTGAATTATTGCATCAATGACGTCGTAATACAAAAAAAAATGGCGGCTGAAAACTGTTGTACAATGTTAGAAATGAGACACTTCTGTTACTGCGCTTCATTGCGAACAGGAGCAATTATAGCATCAGTTTTCACATTAATTAGTAAGTAAATTTTTCAAATATTTTTAATCATTTGAACAATTTATTTATAAAATTTTAAAGGTCCATGCAATATTATCAGTCACCCTTGCTGTTTTAATCATACGGTAGTTATATTTATTCCGAAAGAGAAAAATTGGCGGGATGAGGATCCAAGTAAGTAAATAATTGAGATCAATTTTAATTTTCTGAAGTTTTATATTCATCAGGTTGTGTGTCACAAAGGAAGATAATAGTTATTACAACTGAAATTTTAACTTTTAAAGTTTATAAGTTCAAAACTAGCAGAAATATAAGATTGTCTCTGCTGGTGCAGTCACTATATTTTCCCTATATTTCCCATATATTTCCCCATATTTCCCCCATATTTCTGTTGCGCAGTCGAAACTTCCGGTTTACGACTTCTTAGCATGAATAGGCGGGAAATTCAAGTCTGAAAAAACTTTTTCAAATTCCCAGACCACGAACTTCGTGGTCTGGGAATTTGAAAAAGTTTTTTCGTGGCACGAAGGGAAGCGAACCCACACTGGGCTGGCACGCTCGCGCGCGAGGCGGAGACGCTTAAAAATTAATGCAAACTTGTAACTTATAAAGTTTTCAAAAAAATGACCTAGCTAACTAAATAACAAAAACAACATAGTAACCGACAATTTGGACAAAGTTTGCTACCGACTCCAGAAGCGCGCTTGGTGCGACGAGTTGGTGAGGCTACACTCCCATTTATTGCTTTAAAACTTATACCCTCTTACTAAGGAGTTTAAAAGATATCGCATGCATAGGTCCAGCTCTGATAGATTAGTAGATGTGAGCAAAAAATGAAAAAGTGA
>JAQFZP010002499.1:0-13470 GCA_034695745.1 Geophilus truncorum | reverse complement strand
CCACGGCCAAAGTATTGGGACTACAGGAATTCCCAAGGCAGCATTCGAGAGAGGAGAACGAGTTCTATTATCCGCAAAGCGTCCGGAACGATCTTCGCTAGGTCCCCAGCAGGCCTCGGCGGCGCTGCCGTCTGGCGGCGGCGCGCGTTATTGCATTTTTGCCGCATTTCGGTCTAGCGCGCTCCGGCCGAGCGGCCGTCGAACGCCCGAAGCCGACCGGACCGGTCGAAAACTGAACGAACCGATACTCTCCAAGCAAAAGCCCATCGAACGATAGAGATTTCGCGCGAAACGCAATTAACCAGCGATCGAAGTATGTCTTTTTAAGTGATTTTCTCACTTTTTGCCGAGTCGACCGAAAATAAACAAATTCGCCACCGAAAATAAATAAATAAATAAATAAATAAACAAACAAACAAACCCGTTACCCGCGAGGTGCTGCTATCTTCCGACGGCGTGCATTATACCTTTGCTTGTTTTTTTTTTTGTTTTTTTGTCATTTTCCAGACGCTTCGGCAAACCTAACCTAACCTAACCTTACCTTACCTAACCTAACCTAACCCAACCCAACCCAACCCAACCTAACACAACCTAACGCCAAAAAATAAACAAACCATGCACTCGCGAAGCAGACGATCCACACTTACACGGCGAGTTTTCCACGTGGATTCGCAGGAAATGCGATCCACCGTGGCAAGAACGGCGTCCAAACACGTGTAAATAAAGAAAAGAAACGAGAATAATACAGGAAATAAAAAAATAAAAACCACTAGCAAATTTAAAAGATGGCTGAAAGAATGGTAAAACTCCACACTGTAAATCTAAACAGCTAAATTTTATTTAATGTGTGTAAAGTTGTCGCCATTTTCTCGTCATTTAGAGCAGTCTTAAAATAAAAATTGGCTTCAATTCAGATGTGAGACTAAATATTAAATGTATAAAGTTAAAGCTGTATAAAATATAGTGTTTTCCCCAATGGTTTAATGTGAAATTATATTCCTAACATACTATTTGTCTGCCAAGTGTATTATGACTAGGAAATGGCGACAACTCTACACACATTAAATAAAATTTAGCTGTTTAGATTTACAGTGCAATTACGTATACAACTTGCCTTTTAAACGAATACTTCGGAATTCACCGCTGCTTGCCGCCGAAAATGCTGACTCGTATTACATCGATCCACAATTTGACCGAGCAATCGCCATCAAAATACACGAGAAAGAATTCGAAATAAAGAACGACTGCTGTGAATGAGAAGTGGGACTACAAGGTTATTTCATCTTTACAGTCAGGTGGCGCCATCTATATAGCACAATGTGAAACATATAATTTTAAGAGAAATAAACAATAAAAACAGCCAAACATTTTTTCGCAAGTGTAACTAACTAACAAACTAACAAACATAATTATGAATAAAGTTCTTCCTTCTGTTTTTGGTTTATGTTAAATACACTTTGTTCCCTTTTTTTGAAAATAAATCGCACACCAGCAAGATTGATTTGAGCCATGAACCAAAACAAGCGTGCATAGGTGGAATTGGTTTGGTGCATACGCCAAACTGGTTTGGTGCATACGCCAAACTGATGTTAATGCAACTCAAAAACAGTATTGCCCATGCAATAGCCGCATGGGAAACGTTTAAGTGGCCCGTGTGTTGCGTGTGGTGACGTTGGCTTCCCCTACAGCCTTCGACCAATCAGCACGCTCGTTTCGAAACACGACTCGGTTTGTTTGACAGCGCACACCTTTCGAATTCTACTAACGTCAATTTCGTAAGTAAACATTATTATTTTGAACTGTTATCCAAAATAAAATGCTTCTTTTCATACAGACACGGCATTAGGATAATTAGAAGCACGCGGCGCTGCTTTTGTTTCGTCGGTTGTTTTTCCTGCACTTCACAGGTAAAGTTTGGGCCATTCGGGCGACATGTTTATTCATAACTTTGCAAACAATTATAAGAAAATAGTTTTGTTTTTGGTTAGGTTGGTTGGTTGCAGGCAGGGAGCAATTAAGATCTGGTTCTCGAGTCGCAGCAATTTTCGCGGCGGAATTCCGATTAGAAGTTTAGTTTTCACGGTGATATTCACTCGCGGTCGAGAGATTTTCGGACGTTTTTCAACTTTACGAGAATAGTTACGAGTGGAAAGGACGATTTTTCGAGTGCTTCTAAGCCACAGTAAGCATATTGTGTCGATGTTTGATTTGTTTGGCACTATATGAGCCCGCAAGGGACGTTCAAAGTGCATTTTCGATTTTGGCCAATTTTGACATTGTGCTGTACGGGTCATGCCCGATTTTTTAACGATTCGTTGCGAGTTTTGACACATTACTAACTTTGTTTTCGGTTAATTTGGACATTTTAATGGTTTCAATTCATTAGATTAATGTAATGAATCGAAAACTGTGAACTTTTGTGAAATTTTTGCTCAAAAATGACAATTCATGCTTTTTTACACAAAATACACTATGTTTAGCCAAAAAACAAATAAATTATTTTGGTTTTCTTTGTTTTTTTGTTATTTATTTATTTATTTATTTATTTATTTATTTATAATTTAGTTTGTTTGTTTGTTTGTTTGTTTGTTTGTTTGATTGATTGTTTTGGTTTTTGTTAATTACACTTTGCTCCCTTTTATTAAAAATAAATCGCCGACCAACAAAACTGATTTGAGCCAAGTGCCAAAACAAACGTGTGCATGAATGAAAATGACTAGAAGCACGATCTCATGGTGCACAGATCGAATTGGTTTGGTGCATACACCAAACTGGTGTTAATGCAACTCAAAAACAATATTGCCCATGCAATAGTCTGCTTACATTTAGGCCCGATGCTGGCATCGATGAATTTCTTTAATTTTGCACTTTTCCTACCCCCTTTGGCAATGTTTTCATGCACGGGTATGAGCATGTCAGCCTCCACAGCACATATCAGTTCGTTACTGCGTCCAGATCAATCAGATTGCTTATGATTAAGTAAGATGGTTGTTTTGGTCGTGTTAGCGAATTGATTTGTGCTGTGGGGGCTGTCGTGCTCGCCCGTGAGTGCGTTTTTTTTTTTTTTCTCTCCCTCCCACCTTACTTCTTGTACAAAACAATCAAACATTTCACACATTCTTAAACAAAAGAATAATCCCATTTGTTTCATCATTTTATAGATACATTCTACAACAAAATGGCTGATGATGCGCAACAGCAAACGCCTTTACATTCCTTCTTGACGGCAAATCACGTAGACGAGGAATACATAAAAGTATTCGAAGGTAACGATCAGAACGAGTTTGCAAAACATTCGACAGTTATAATTCACAATTTTCTCCTTTTCAGACAACAAGTTCGACTCTGAGACGTTTTTTGCCGTCAGCGAAGAAGACATGAGAGAGATGAATCTGCCGCTGAGAATTCGGAAGAAGATTCTGCTCATCTTGCAGGGCACCACCAGCCGCATCATCGACGTCGACCCAGTCGAACAGTCTGAAACACCCACGGACACGGGCGAAAACGTGGTTTCTCAAATGACCCACATAGGCAAGAAAGCGACACCCGTCAGAGGCAAACACCCCCGAAAGAACTACGGGCAGCAAGAAGAGTTCCCCTTGAACTTCGCCATCCCAGACCCCAACGAGTTCGATGCTAAAGCCAGGGAAGTGCTGGAGTCGAAATCAGCCACATTGGTTGTCTTTAAAAACAAAACCAGGATGAAGTCGGACATTGTGCAAACTCTGTTTCCTGTAAGTATCACAAAAACTTCAAATAACGTAGAATTCTGACTTTACGTGTCGTTACAGGCGCGAGCTGCCATCCGAATACGGGTTTTTAGTGGGCTTTCTGTTTCGTAAGAAATACCCGTGGGTCCATGATGGGAGTGACACCGGCTTTGTAAGCATCAGCGCACTTCAAAGATGATGGCATTTATTCAGCTTAACAACCAATTTCTTGTAGGCCCACATAATGAAGTCAGTGTGTCAGTTGTACTGGAGTGCAAACAAAACTCCAACAAAGAAAGATGCCACGAGATCCAGGAAACAAACGGTAAATGTGAAATGAGAGCTTGAAATTCAAAACCTTCACTGTAAATCTAAACAGCTAAATTTTAAAGTGTGTAGAGTTGTCGCCATTTTCTAGTCATTTAGAGCAGTCTAAAATAAAAATTGGCTTCAATTGAGATGTGAGACTAAATATTAAATGTATAAAGTTAAAGTTGTCTAAAATATAGTGTTTTTCCCCAATGGTTTAATGTGAAATTAGATTCCTAACATACTATTTGTCTGCCAAGTGTATTATTTTTAGACTGCTCTAAATGACTAGGAAATGGCGACAACTCTACACACTTTAAAATTTAGCTGTTTAGATTTATAGTGTTCTTGTTATAAATGCTTATGTCTTGCAGGCGTCAACTTCGGGTATGAGCATGCCATCGACCACGGGAATGAACGCGCCGTAGACTCCGAGTTTGAATATTCCATCGACCTCGAGAATGAACGTGGTATCGACTTTGGCTCTGGATATGCCATCAACTTCGGCAATGAGCATGGCATGGACTTCACCAACGACCGTGCCACCGAGCTCGCCAACGAGCATGCCGTCGACTCAGAGTTCGAATATTCCATCGACCTCGAGAATGAACGTGGTATCGACTTTGGCTCTGGATATGCCATCAACTTCGGCAATGGGCATGCCATGGACTTCACCAACGACCGTGCCACCGAGTTCGCCAGCGAGCGAATCATCCACTTTAGCTTTTAGCGTGGTGCCGCCGACGAGCGTGCGATCGATGTCGCCAAGGAGCGCATCGCCGACTTTACCGCTAAACATGCCACCGACTCCGGCAACGAACGTGCCGCCGACAAGCGTGCGACCGATGTCGCCAAGGAGCGCGTCGCCGACGTTACCACTAAACATCCCACTGACTTCGGCAACTAACGTGCCGCCGACGTTGGCACAATTAGCACAGCAGGCAATTGACGTAACAATGGCACAAAGTGAACGGGAAATTAAACCATGATTTCTCTTTATTCGCAGAACCTGGACACCACAACTTCCACGAACGACACCACGAATGACGAAACAGACTTGCTGACGGACCAACGAGACTCGTTTAATGTTCGACAGAACTTGTCGACGGAACAAGACGAGTCCTCGAGCGACCGAGACGAGTCGTCGAGGGAGCAAGACGAGTCGTCGAGCGAGCAAGACGAGTCGCCGAGCGAGCAAGACGAGTCGTGGAGCGAGCAAGACGAGTCGTCGAGCGAGCAAGACGAGACGTGATTCGGAGGAATCCGTGAGTATAACTGTGCTTGAATATGGTAGCAGCCACTAACTGGGAATTTTCCTTTACAGGTTCAAGCCCCAAGTCCCAAGAGACAAAGGATTATAGCGCAGGAATTGGCCGGCGAAGTAAAGCTGCGTGATAAGTTGCAGGAGATTTTGCAGTCGGATGTGCAACTGCAAGAAAAAGATGCAGTTGAGTGAAATTCAGGCGGCCCCCAAGTTGCACTGCGTGAAATAGTATTTTCCCTAATGGAAACTTTATTGGAAAGTTGTTGTATAAAGTTTGAATTTCAACTAAATCTAAAAGTTGATGGGAAATTATAACACAAAGTCAACTTTGTGTTGCTTTTTATTTCAATTCCCAAAGTTGTTTCTAGAAAAAGTTATAACTGTTTATCTTTACTTCTTTGCTGTATAGCTAATCCAGCAATTCCAAGGCCAAATGGCGAGCAAATATTCCAAATTCCACCTGCAAAATTGGACGGATTACTATGACACATTCCGGAGGAACCTCTGCGATATGTTTTTGCCACTTCTCGGCACTGTGGCAGGGATTTATCGCTCGCTCCTGAAGGATGGAAGCAGTAAGCATTTATACAAACGTCGTTAGACAAAATATCTAATCTCTCTCTCTCTCTCTGTTTTCTTCCATTGTATATGAAACCAAAGCTGCGCTCACGTTTCTCCTCCTACCGATTAAGCTGGCCTGCAAAAGAAACCATCTAATTCGGACCCTTGCAACACCCAACAAACCGAAACCCATCTGCTTTGTCCGAATGAACTGCCAACACACGATCGCAGCAGTCATCAAAGACCATTCGCGCATCTTCAATTACAAGCCAGATGTTGTGATTGCTGATGTCGTTCTAAGTTGGCCTCCAAATCTCTTAGAAGCAGCCTTCTTTTCAATTGCAGCCTACATTGCCTTCGACTTAGAAGTGCATCCTTCACTGCAATCTTTTTTTTCATTTCTTTTTCAATTTGTGTTCGGCTTCAAAGGACAAACATTTCTAAACTGTTCTCAAGAGGCAGATTTGGCAACCACAAATCTGGCTGGCCTCTTACAGCTGACTTAGAAGTGTGAGGTTTTTTTTTTGGCGACTTATTATTAAGGCCTGGAACTTTATGCCTGAAAAAACATGAAAATATTCGCATACATATCCTCTAAAAATCATCAAAATATTATTATTAATTTCGAAATATTCCTAAAAATATTCCCATTTAATTAATTTAGTCAAAACGTTTCTTATATAAAACGTTTTTTAAAAATGTTTTTGCCACGTTTTGAAATTAAGCGAATATTTTCATAAAAACGAGCATTTTCAACTTAAAAAATACACTATTTTCTCCTTTCAAATTTTTTTTTCTAAAAAAATGGGTAAATATGGTACAACCCTTCTAATATTCCCTAATATGATTCTTCAATTATTTAAAAATGGTTTATTTTGTCTCTAAATGATCTAATTCATTCACATTTCTTGTTTATTTTCAAAAATTCGAATACAAAAAAATATGTTTTTACATGAAGTTCCGGGCCTTACTTGTTATAAATGACCGATTGTGACATTGTATGTTTTATCACGGAAGTGGTTCGTTACCTCCGAACCCCAGTGCAGTTAAGACTGGCTGGGAAGAGTAGAGGAGTCGTGGGAGTTTACTTGTTGTCTATGGTATTTATATGTTTAACGGTAATACGTGATTGAGGTGTTACAGTGTATTATAATGAATAATATGTTGTGGATTTGCTTTACTGTTCGAAATATTCGATTATGGGTGGTAACAGCTAATTATACTTTATTACGTAATTATAAAGTATATTGGCAATATGTTTTGTTTAAATAAGTTTTACAGTTAAAGTTGCTGAAATAATTAGTTTGGCAAATTTAAGTTACTGTATTTTGTTGTTTGTTTACAAGTTATGCTTTTATAATTTTGTATAGTTTCTTTGGTGATGCATGATAATGAATGACATCACAGTATGTACTTTGCTTTTGCTTTTTATCATTTTGTCCGACATCCCACAAGTTTGCACCCAAAGATCAATATTTCGACATCACATCATTATTTGTGCAAAAGGTCACAATGTGCGAATAAAGTAAATAATGATGTCAAAAAGTCCACTGTTTTCTCATTTGGCGAATGCTCAAAACTGACTTTGATCACATACATTCACTATCTGGTCAAACAACAAAGTTACTTTCATAAACGTACCAATTGCTGAAGAACAAAGTTGATTTGAGCCATGCACCAAACCAAGTTGACACACAGTTACAAACAGTTTTGGTCATGCACTGTTTGGTGAAAACAACCAGAGGTTAAACTGATTTTGCATGTGCGCACAATCAATTTTGATCACGGTTCATTTCAAAACATCAAAACCTACACTGCATTTTGCATAAGTAACACTGTGCAGTGCCAACATTTAACAGTATTCAACGTATTAACTGACTTGCACTATAGTAAACTTTAGCAAAGCGTTTCAAGTTATTCCAAGTTGCGAATATTAACAGGCGCCAAATAAATAATAAATTCCAACTTGATGAAACAACTATGTGTTACCGTATTGATTCACTTAAAGGTTGAGGGTGTAGTAATATTTAAATTTGAACTTTAAGTATTTATCTGAGTTCTGTTAACTATGATGGTTACTTGAAATTGATGTATTGGTTGAATTAACGAAATTTATTGATTTCTTAGTTTTGTATAATTGTATTCGAATTTAGAAAGTATTTTGGATTGAATCTTTAAAGTGGTTTTGGTTTTATTTGAATATTGCGTTTTTGAGTGCTCTTATTTATGTAAAACATGATTGATGTTGTAAAGGTTTTAAGTTTCGTATAATTATTGATTATATTTTAGGGTTTTGCATAGTTTGGTGGGAATATTAAGGACATTTTGGAGTTTGAATAGTTTGATTAATATTGGATATTTATGTTTAGTGATTAGAGAGTTTTGATGATTTTGTGATATTTGAAGTTGAGTTGTTTATGATTTACGAGATTAGCTATTCGGATAGTATACTAGTGATGTGATAGTTGATGATGTCGCAATTTATGATTATTTGTATGATTTGTTATATTTGTTACGTTTGAATAAATTAGTTGTTGTTTTTCCTTTTGCAATGACGCCTACATTTCTTGTGCCTCTCTACAACATATTTGCACCAAGAAAGCATTCCATCTGCAACAAAGCAAAGGTCATTCGCATAAAATAATAAAACTGCGTTTAAAGTGACTTGGAATAAAATATACGGTAATGACAAATTTATCAGTTGAATGCGGTTAAAAGCGTAAATAAACTTTGTTTTCATATGTTCTAGGGAAATTGGATCTTATTGTTGGTGCGAGCCAACAATGACAATATGGTGCATACTTTACACCAGTATTGCGTTTTAACTTGTTTGAATTTGTGCATACACCAAATGGGAATTGTCGACGGCCTGCTTCATATTGTCATCACGACCACGCACATGATTGGCGTTGCATACGCCTCACTGTACAGGTACACGTTTATAAAGTGCGAGATCTTTGTATTGTATTGTTAGAGGGAAACAAACATCACAAAATGTCGATTGAATAACCAAAACCAGTTTTCGGACAATGAAAAAGATTCTTTAAAGTAAAAAACCTATAATGGTCCTATGTGAGTGTGGTCAACAACATCATGTTTTCAAACAGGTAAAACAAGAGCCCTGACTGCATAGACAACACTGTCATCATTACCTACCAACATATTTAAAATATTTTAAGTGTGATTATTGCTGGGTTTCATTAACTATTCAATCATAGCTCAAACTAAATTTGAAATTGTTGACCAACAAGATTGATTTGAGGCATGGGCCAAATGAAGTGTGCGCATGAATAAAAATAACTTAAAGCACGATCTCACGGTGCATAGGTCGAATTGGTTTGGTGCATACACCAAACTGATTTTAATGCACATCACAAACAGTTTTGCCCATGCAATAGTCGCAGAGAAAACGTTCAAGTGTCACCTGTGTTGCGCGATGTGACGTTGACTTTCCTGCAGCGTTTGACCGACCAGCGCGCTCGTTCTGAAAAGACAAGTCGGTTTTTTAGACATCGCTCACGTTTTGAATGCAGCTAACGTAATTTCGTAACAACATGTAGAGTTTCTTGATTACTTTTATTATGGAATTGCGATTTGCATAATTATTGGACATGTATTTAAAAATATGTTGTAGCGAGTAGTACGTGAGAATTACAATATATAACTGGTATATACTAAATTGTATAATGTGTATTCGAGATGGGATCAACTCATCTTAAACAAAGATAAATTGATGTACGCATGAGAGCGAGACTCACTCTCTCTCTCTCTCTCTCTCTCTCTTTTGAAGTTATGTTGAAGATATTGTTGCAATTGGAATTAATTAATGTATAACGATTGGATATATTAAGTTGTAGCATTTAATTGTCAATTATAAAGTGTATTTACAATTATTCATATGATAATGTTTGTACAGTGAAACTTGCCAAAATGACGAATTTGATATTCTAGAGTTACTGTAGTTTTATTTTGGAATATAATTTATGCCAATTAAGTTCTGTATAATTTATTGAGTAATGCTACGTGAATAATGACATCACATTTGCATTTATTATTTACTATGTATCATATTTTATTATATCTTTGACTACACGAAGAATAAATCTTCAATGGGTTTTTTCCTTCCCATAAAAATGGCGTCGTCTCGTTTTTGTTCCTCACCAACACTTGCGATGTTTTTAAATATCTTTCATCCTAGACAACAGAAGATGGTTGCCATAAGCTGTTAAGACGTTGAACATCATTCCCAGAACTTTTCAGGATCAAAGGTGGCATTTTCGAGAGGTTTTTGCAGCTTTCTCACAATCGTCGTGTCACGAGCGCCCATTCCTGACCAACGAATCACCTAAACAAGTTTTGGAAGAATTCCGGATTATTTGGTACACATTATGAGCCCATTAGGGGACAAAGCAGTGGTTTTTATTTTCGGCAAAAATATAGTTCGTTGCTACACGGGTCATGCCCGATTTTCTCCCAGTTAGCAGGCGTTTTTTCGTAAGTAAACACACTCGTTTGCCACTGTTGTCCACAATAAAATGTTTTTTTTTTCATATAGGTACGGTATTTCGAAGACTTAGAAGCACGCAGTTCATTCGTTTCGCCGGTTGTTTTCCCTACACTTATCAGGTAACTTTTCAGTTCGTTCTTGCGTCCAAATCAATCAGATTGCTTGTGACTAAGCAAGATGGTTGTTTTAGTCGCGTTAGCGAATTGATTTGTGCTGTGGGGGCTGGCGTGCTCTCTCATGAGTGCGTTGTTTTTTTTTTTTTTTTTTTTTTTTTTTTTTTTTTTTTTTTATTATTTATTTATTTTTACCCCTGTACAAAACAAACATTTTACACAAACATTTTACAAAAAAACACAAAAAACAAGAAACAAAATTGTCCAGAGAGTGCAAAATAACGACGAGAGAGAGAAGGATTTTGAAGTAAACACACAAATCCAAAATGGCCACCCCTCCCCCCGTCAACTGGCGATGCGCGCCGAAAAAGCAGTGATTCTGACGATACGCGATGTCATCCGAGAAGTCCAAGTATACCAATCGATAGAGCAGGTCTGGTTTGGTATTCCACCCAATTTCCAGAACTGAAATCAAACGATTTTTGACGAAACGGGAACAGTTTGAAGTTTGATCGGGGTCCATACCAACGCGCCTAGCAACCGGAAAAAATCGAAGTTTTTGAATGAAAAAGGACTCGAATATTAAAGATAAGTGATTGAATACGTACAGAATTGAACACTTGGCACTCGTTGTATAAAAAACTTTCATTTTTTTTAGTAGAACTTGCATTTTTCGATCGTTTTTGGCGCCGACCGTGTGGTGCAGTGAAGCCCCCGACTCGGGCATTTTGCATTTTCGAACGATTAGGTCGATTTTCACGCGGTTTTTTTGTGCCAGGACCACTACGCTGGGTGTACATTCGTTAAAGAAGGAGAATTCACCAAGGATCGGCCGAAAATTAGCCAGATTTTGACGAGTTTGGACCGAAAACGAGCCGAACAGCCGAGTACGACGTTTGGCGGCAAATTCAAACATCGCGATCGACAAATTTCGACGTACGAATCAACAGGACGATTAAAGTGGATGACAAACCATTTGATGACATCAAAAACAGTTCCAGATTTGATGACATCATTAAGAAAACATCTGTAACATATTTATAAATTTCTGCACAAGTCGTAATGAAAGCTGTCGTAACAGCTCCTCTCGTTGGGTAGAACCCAGCTTGTGCACAGTTTAGTGTTGTATTAGGCTAGAATTTTTGGTGGGATACACTTTAGATTAGAGTTGTGATAGTATTTCCTAAAGGGGACATTCCTACTAATACTATAAATAAGATGGATTTTATGGCAAAGATGTTGAAGTTAACCTTGCTCAATGAAACAAACTATGACCAATGGGAATACGACACGAAGAAGCGTGCAGATGTTGACAGAACATATCACCGTTGGTACAATTGCGCCCACTGATGCCACAAAACTTGCCAAATTTAACACAAAGAAGCCACAAACGATGGGATTCCTCTATTATGGTGTTGAAACAGGGATTAGACATCTTTTGCGAAGTGCTGGCAAGAATGAAATCCATTACAGATTTGGACACATCTAGAGACACTCTACCAACCAAAATCCAGAGCGAGAATGGGATTACTCCGGAAGAATTTCATCTTTTTAAATATAAAACTCTGCAAACCCTTAACTTAAACAACTCATACAAAACAAACCATATTCCAAAATTCCAAAACATACACAATATACTGATTATTATTTGTTAAACTTAAATATATACACACAGACATTACAAGCAACTTAAACTGTTTACAAAATTAACAAAGTTAAACATAGGAGAGAACGCATCAAATAATCGTCATAGCAACAGCTCTTATGCCACATTCCTTTCGTTTGCAGCTATGCCAAAGAAAGGGACCACGAAGAAACCAGCAGACCAAGCTGACAGCAATCCGCAAGTCAATGTTGCAGCTACCAGTGGGGCTGCCTCAGCAACCATGAGCCACTCTGCCAATGTCAGAGCTGTGCTGAACCCGAGGGTATTCCCAGGCTACATTCCTGGTGTACCTGCAAGGAGGCCACCATCCAAACCTTGCCGGGTAAATCCAGCTGTTTTGGCGGCATCGGTCTGCAGAACCGACAACACTGTAAGAAACAACAGTCGCGACAGCAAATGCAAAAAACGATTAACTCCTTTCTTCACTTTTGAAGGCCAAATCTGCAACAGTCACCAGCAGTAGTGCACTTTCCACTGTGGGCAACGCAAAAACGGCAAGCGTGCGACCGGTTGCTCGCGTCTCACCAACTGTAAAGGGCCAGACGCAGGTGGAAAAGACATGATTGTAATAGGAAAAGTAGATAATAATGCCTAACTTTGTTTGCTTTTCTCTAGCCTTTGCCGGCAACGGCCGCGAGCACTGGCAGTGAACGCGAACGGTCTGCACAGAAAGCTACGAGGGTTGCACACGTGCGACGAGATGCGACCGTTGTGCCAAGTGCGACTGTCAATCCAACAGTAAGAAAAGGATAAATTGCAATCAAACAACAAACACACTAATAATCAACTTTCCCCCCCCAGATCTTGCCAACTACATCTGTGCCAAGTTGCACAGCAGCAGAGGAGCTTCACCCTAGGCGTGGAACAAGCACTGATGTCACAAACGTGCCAAAATCACCTGTAATCTAACTTGTTTTGCTTACAATGACACGCAATTTAAGTAATTTGTATATTTCCCCCTCACAGTTGGACCGCATTCCGAAAAACTGGAAGCTCAACATGAGGCAAAATGACATCGAATGGGCAACCGGCACGGTCCTGAAGATCGACTCGACCAAGAAAATCTGCAAAAAGCTGCAAGGCCAAGCCGAAGGGTCCGCGCAGTGGGCGACGTCCGTCGGCAACGAACGTCAAGGGTGGTTGTATCTTGAAACGCTGCACTGGAAGAAACAACATCCAACCTGGTCAAAATATTTCAGTGGTGTGAAAAATCTCAGATGTTAGGATTTTTCCTTCACTTAGCCTATACACATAAAATGTGATAATTAATACAATTCTCAATACGGTTGGTGATGTCATTTCCCCATTTTAGCAAAATAATATTTAAATGAGAAAATTAA
>JAQFZP010002498.1:0-13474 GCA_034695745.1 Geophilus truncorum | reverse complement strand
CGCAGGGAATTTCCACGCCCTATTAATCTAGCGTTTTATCCCACGATTCGGCCGAATTCTCAATATCAAGAATGAAAAAAAACTCAGTTCGGCCCTACCTTTGTCCTGCGTTCGGTCCTGTAGCTCGCGAAGTGATCAAAGGAGTAGTCAAGCTTCAATATATCTGCAAAATAGGAATATAAATGTTAAATTAGTTTAAAAAAAATTGCAATACAAATGTGTTTTTTGAACAACTAATTCTCATCTCATTGTTTTTAAAATTATTTTTACCACATCAACAATTTTTGTGGCATTGTTTTAACACAAATGTGCTTTTTAAAAAATTGATTTTCAAGTCATGTTTTCTAAACTTTTTTCATCACATCAACATTTTTCGAAAATTATTTTTTTTATTTTAACAATGATAAATTTTCAATCATTATCTACCAAATTTGACTATTCATTCTCCATCCATTTATTGTTAACGCCATAATTTAGACATTGACACAACACTGTACAACTGCAGCTCCATAACTTATTTTCAGGAGAAAAATCTTCCTGCTGCAATGAAACAAATTTGAAACACACACACACACTTCATAACAGTACACACGTGAGTGATATATAGGCAATTTCAGGTGAACAGTAGTTTCCTATTCCACAGACTGATATTGCAGAGGGCATCTGCATGGGAGCAGCTGCGAGTGATGTACGTGCTAATTTCATAATGCCGTCTAATTTTCCATCACCAATTACCATTACAGGCCTAATTGAGTTGCTGATAATATATCACATTTGAATGCATGCACTCCCAATTATTTTACAGTGAACTATCAACTCCATTGCTACCTTATTACCCTCGATACATTCCCTTTCGAAAATCCCTAGACAAAAAATAAAAACCTAAAAATCAATGCGCTCTCAACGACTCCCCACACCCTCTCGAGTTACGTCAACAAGTCATTTGCCGCCCAATTGTCGGACTCGAGGCAATACGTGTCCTTGCTTCTCTTTCACTTTCGCCGTCATTGGGAATTGAGTTCCAACAAGAGAGCAGGATCGTCTCAAAAGCCAATCAAGCTCGGTTCAAACTTCACTGCCAACGCCAACCCCGCAAACACCCTGCGAACTGCGTAAGAGGCGAAGGGCGGCTCGGTCAAAGCCTCTGTCCACTCGACACAGCGTCCTTTTACTGTTCCTCGGCTCTCTCCAAATTAAATTGCACGCAAGAAGCAAACCAATATCCTTTCGACTTTATCTTTTCCATAAAAAACATTCCTCTTTCAAGTCCAAAAACCCCTACACCTCCTCCTTTCAAAAATCCCGAGATAAAAGACCGGTTACGTTACAAGCATCGCAAACACATTCATGCTCGTGTTCGCCACTTATCAATTGATATCAAAAACCCTGAGAGAGAATTGAAACCCCATTTGAAACGCATTTTACTCTGCATACAGACAAGTTAATTTCTCCCCACACATCACACCGAGGAGGGAATAAAGAAGCGTTCACTTCATACATCGGAATCTCTGTGGACAAATTACCCAAATCCACGCAGATTAATAATTCCACAGACCAAATGGAAGGAAGAAATTGCTCTGAATAATACATTTATAAGATTCGGAGAGTGGCAGTCGAAAATGGAAGGCCCCACAAATGAAACTGATAAAAACTTTTCTCCTCCTCTTGCCGGATCCATTTTCGTGTAATCATATGCAACTGACTCGTCGCGAAAATTGCTTTTGAAATTTGATTCGAGTGCAAACATCGTGGCGCTGAATACGCTATTCAATTCGCTGCTTTTAGATACATAATAAAAACGCCATTTCATCAGTACATTTCCTCTTTGTGTCTTCACCCAAAGTGGACCCGACTGACATTCGCCAGCATCAGCCGGTCAAAGTGGACTGCAACGCAAACTTTATGTCCGCTATACGGGGACCATTTCTCTCTCTTCCTCTTACGTCCCAGATCAATCTCGTAATGGATCTGAAAATGCAACTCTGCCGCGTAATGGCGGTCATCTTTCGAGGAGGGGGCCAAGCCAGGCCGGTCACAAACCTCCCAAACCGTCGTGGCACATGGGGCACTTAAGTGTAAAGACGCACACTGCAAACAAATTCAATTTCTGCCGTTTCCTACAGTCTTTGCGGATTATTCAATTAATATTGATCCGAGTTTGAGAAAGAAGAAAAACTAAAGATTTATCGGGGTAAGAAGAGTAAAATTCTTTCCAATTACGCATTCACAATCCATTTTTCTGCTTCTGGGCACTGCAGTGTTTTCTTTTGCTTTTCTTTTTCTCTTTCTGCGAGTCCAACTCGGGAGTCGTAGTAAAGTAAAAGTTAGGGAAAAAACACGACCGGAGTCATGCAACTGCATACAAATGCTTGTTTTTTTCCCTCATAATTTTACAATAAAGCAAGAGTAGCTGTTGGTAAGAACGTGGTCATAAGTTTAAATTGATCATTTCACGTCAAGGAAGAAAATGCTTGATTTAGGACGCACTCAACGATAAACTCAAATGTAGTCAGAAAGTTAGAGAGATGAAGAAGGCAAGATAGAAAGAAAAAAAATCCCTCTGCTAACATAAGAATTCTCCGCTTTTGGTCAAACGTGAAAGCTAAATGTTTACAGATGGCTACACTTTCGCCTTTTCAGTTTTCGCTCGTAGTCTGGCTGCGCAAATTTTATTGCGCACGGGAAAAAAAATCGTTTGGAAAAGAAAAATATTTTTCTTTATCGTAAAAAGTTCACCGCGTTCATTGTACGGTGTTATTTTAATTTTACCGTTTCCAACTTTCCGCCGGCACTAAAAGAAATAAATAAATTTTTAACCTTTTGTTTCTTGTCGCTTTCAAACTTGCAGAGCGTTATTTCTCAACAAATTCAATCAGCATTAATCACATGGAAATAAACTTTTAACGGTTTGCAATACATTAACATAAAACTTCTTTCCCAACTTTTATCACCGACCGAGCTATAAATCCCCATTTGCATCTCTCAACATGAATATTAATAAACCATGTTTTAACTACATTAAATCCATCTTTCCTATTGCATTATTAGAGAACACACAGACACTCACTCGAATTACTTATTCAAAATCGAATAAAACCACATTCTTAGATGACAATTTCAGTCGATTCCGTGATAATCTCGCAATAAACAAAGGGGAATTTATTAAAGAACTTCTCCCTCGGTCGAAAACAAATGAAAAACATCATTTCTGATTCACATCCAGCAAAACTCAAACTCCTCGACTTATTGCGACAAACTTCTTTCCTCTCGAGCAGTAAGGGCTTGTGGGATTTCCAATTTACGACTCAGATTCTTCTCTCTTGTAGCAATGAAGGCAATAATAAAATAAATTCTAGATTACGAATACAGGAGAGAGAGAGAAAAGAGAGGGCAAAAGCTAGTCATTTTGGAAAATCTCCTCTCTTATGGATCTTGAACCTTGAGGAGAAATGTCATATCGGACCGAACTAATGTCCCATATAAAGACAGGCACTAGGGTTGTGTGTGTGGAGCTTGCTCCAAATGTGTCCCTAACATTTCATTTATAGGGGAGAGCAGAAAAAAAAATAATAAGAGAAAAGAGGGGGAAGAAACGTTAAATCTGGGAAGGAATTATTCGGTCGTTATGTCGTTTTTCCATTTTTTCCCTACACAGATCCATCTTCATTGAACAGAACACATTGCAATAATAGGACAAATCTTGAGGGATCATCCAGTTTTCGAGAGCACATGATTTGGAGAAATATTGCCCCTCCTCGCCGCGCCCCGAAGAGGTTTGTCGAATACAGAGAAAGCCATTTGAGCCAATTGAAAAAGTCACTAAATCATCGACGACCGGGCCCTTAAACGCCAGTTTTTATCCTTTACAATTAACATGTTCTTTTATTGGTATAAATCTCGTGCGTTGTTAAATCTTAACTCGATTACACATTAAAACGAAATAAAAAAAAGGAAAATTTCAACTCAATAAATTTCAATTTGTGCACTTTGTTCGGAAAAATAAAATTTCCTACGAAATAAAAAGAAAGAAAAAAAGTTTTTCTTCTTCGCACTATTTTTCAACTGAATTAAAATCATTCTCTCAGTTTTAATCAATTACTCGATAAAATTTATGTCCGCTCAATTTACGACTTTAATGTAATTTATTCATTAATCATCGGGTACCGTATTAAAAAATTATGTCTGGCTGCAATGTTGTGTATTACTTGCGGGGGAAAAAAATCGTTCGATAAATATTGATCCGTTAAAATTTTATCATGTCTTTTATCTCTTACGTAAACCGTCAACATTACTTAGAACCATATTAAATAAAATTAGAAAAATATTTTTTTATGTTAAAGTTTTAATTAGTAATAGTAGTGAGTTAATTGTAAATTTTCTCTCATTATATTTAATTGTGTTAAATAGATTTTGGATGGTTAAAGGAGAAGTACCATTGTTCATTAAATGATGAAAATAACGCAAGAGTTTGCTTCATAATAATGACACAAGAAGAAAAAATTCTCCCAAGTCATCCTAAACTAATATTTATTTGCCCACACTCGTGGGATGAACATCAGCAGCATTACAACTAATGACGCCTGTGCAACTTTCCAAACGAGCATCAAATGATTACGACAGTGCACTATTGTTGAATGTAAGCGCAAGAGAGAGAAAGATGAGAGAAGCCTCTCAAATTTCCTCCATTCGAGAAATGACCATTGTCCCGAGCCTCTTTATGAGTCGCCTTCATCCTCTGTCCATGGCCGTCATTTATCTCCTTGGTAACGAGAACTTAACGCGATTTGCTGAGAAAGGCACTACAAAGAAATGAGACGGACCTTCCTCCTACACGACTCCCGAATAAAATAATGCCCAAGTCAAGACAAACCAACGGAAAAGTCAAGAACAATGAATTTCACAACTAACGAAACAAGAATTTTCCCTTACAAAAAATATTGAATAAATTTAAAACATTTAATTTTATTTGTTTATTTTTTGAACGTGTTTGGGAAAATGATGCTTAAAGCATAACTGATTCTCGGTTCCATCCTACAAGACAAAGAATGATGACTTTGTTCAAATCCCACACATCACATGCTTTTCTTTCATTCGTCCAACCCTTAATTACATCTCACGAGCATTAGACCCGTAATGCGTCAGGGTTTCGACACAAAGCAGTCAGTCTTTGCCTCCTCCTTTTCCTTCCTCCCAGCATTGCAGCAAGAAAAAAAAGATAATGAATTAGATCCCGTGTCACGCAGAGCAGCTTTCTTGTTAATTTACATGAGAACAGGAGGAGATTGGCAGTCGACACCGTCACCCCGAAACTTTCTGCAAAAACGGCACCTGTCTTGTAAGTCAATCGAAAAATCGAGACTGAGACATAAGAAAATACGGTATAAATAAAAATATTATTGTTACATCTTACAGTAAGTAACTGTATATTTATTGCTCCTATGGATTTTTCTCCGCAAACTGATAAATAACGAAGGAAAATGAAGGAGACAAACCAAGATGGGGCAAAAGATTATACATATCAACACAGACAATTTACGCGAGCTTTGCCCAACCCCATTTCTACGCCAGGCGAGTCTTAAGTCGGCCATCACTTTTATCTCGCGCGTCATTAATCAAACCCCAGGGGATTAGCAAACTCGTGACAAGCTTGATGGGTAAAATTGCCACTGCAGTTCCACCATTGTTTACATGTTGGTTCAATGTCATGTTGACCGAGCAAAGCTTAACATGGCAGCCGCTTGCTCGTCGTCTCACTGTTCGACCAAACTAACCTCCCAACCATTGTCAGTCTACTCTTAATTCAATTGCTCTTTACCGGACCCAAATTTGTTTATTTCCAGCTCAAACCACAGCAAACACCCAATTTCATCATCCAATAATCCAAAATGGGACTCGAACGTCGCGGGATCGATAAGACCCCTATGCGACACTCAAACTCATTGCCAGTAGTCAAAGTATTGCGTATTTGGTATTGGAAAATTCGAAGCAATGAGAGATTGATTGCCAATAACCTCCTGTGTCTGTCACAGTTGCTCACAAATGAAATTACATCTAAAATGGAGGGAATTGAAGACGTCGTCTGTTGGTCCCATCTGACGAGTGTTGAAAAAAAGACGGGTGTGGGGAGCGAAAAAGAGAGACTCAATGTCAATACCATGTGTCCATTCAATCAGCTAAATTGCATCCTTATTGCCTCTTATTGAGATGATCATTGCGCAAATTTATCACTGAGTCGATCTGTCTCCCTTTATTTATGCCAAAACGTGCAATTTGTCTGGCAGTGGAGGGACTAAAATCCAGGGAGTATCTAAGTTGGTAGCCTAGTGCACGCACTGCGCAGTTAATCTGAATTAACGCAGGGACAAGTTCACTCATCAAGAACTTTAACAAGCAGAAAGCGAATTCCACTATCTTAACAGGCAATTTGAAAGGGATGTAGATAAGGACTTGTCGCCAGATGGCACTCATTTACATTTAAATAAAACATGCCAAACGCTCCTTTAAACCGGTTTAAATTAAATGTCTCACTTCATTTACCTATGTTAAACCACAATCGCAAAAAAAAAATGCGACATCTAGTTTCAGCATCTGCGTTCTATTTCTAGAATTTCTTTAAAATGTAATTCGAATCCAACTTTGTTTTCATGAAGTTGCAGCTAAAAAATATCAACATGCAATCTTTTACTCAGGTCAAACTTGTTTTTATATCATTACTTCTATGTGGCAAAGCGCAGCCATCTGGTTACCATGACAACTGCATCTTTATGATTTGCTTCATCAACGAGCATCGTCTTTCCCCCCACATATCAATTTCCTGTTTTAAAAGAATATTAGAAATTGGTATGCTGAGAAAATAATAATAATAATAATGATGATGATAATAACAGCCAAAAATAAACCTCCCTCTAATGAGAAAAAAGGTGCATTGAAAAGCATTCTTTCTTTTCTAGAAAAAAAACAGATAAAAACAAAAGTAGAGAACAACTTCCATTAATTGCAAGCTAGATCCATTCACAAAAACAAAGGCAAAGCAGAGTAAAATGCGATTGTAACCCTTAAAACAATTTCTCGAGTGAAGATAAATTCAGTTAATCCCAACTATCTTTTCAAAGAGAAAAGAGAGAAAAAAGGGGGGTCTGAACACTAGATATCCTGTTTACTCAACCATTGTATCTGAAAATCCTCTTATTTCTTTCCAATTGAAAACATTTTTTTCTCTTCGTCTATATAATAGGACTTTTCCATTCCTAGCCATTGTATGTGTTAAAAGGACGATGTATTTTCTAATTACACTGCCGGGCTCGAAACTCTAACATTTTACTTAAAATACAGAACAAATAAAAACAAAACACAAAAATACAAAATTTTTACAATTTACCATGCGTGAAATTAAGCATTTAAACCAACAAGTAATGTTTTCCATTGAATTCGATATCATCTCACCCCTTTCCTACCTGCAAAAAAAATTAATTGACACTAACCCTCACTTAATTCACACACGGGTATCTTTTAGCACCGTTTCTCTTCAGCATCACAAAAGACAAAGCCCGCATGCAGACATTAAAAAAACACTTGCTCAAGTGCAAATTAACATGTTAATGGATTGTCAGTCTCATTGATTACTCTTCGCTTTCCCTCTTATTTCATTCCTCCTTTTTGTTCTCATTGATCACAAAAAAAAAAAAAAACCCAAACCCCACTCCCCACGCATTCACACAAGTATTTCAATCCTCCCTCCGTTTGTTTTTCTCGCTAATTACAATTGATTTATGCATTCGACCCGCGCACACAACTGCAACACACCAAAATCAATTCTCCCACACATAAACCCAATGAATCTTTTACCGGCTTCCAGGAGACCACCATTCACTTGAAAAGGGTATTTTCCACTCTTTGAATGGCCCCAGTACTCCTTTTTCCCAATGGACAGCACTACTTGTGCTAAGTCAATGTTGTTTTTTGCCCGACGCCACCATTCTGTCGTTGCCATAGCAGCGGCCTGACTGCACCGTGCGACGGGGTGTGGGTGTGGATGGGGTTCGGGGTGACGCGAGGTGAAGCAGGAAGCGGTGTGGTCGGTCAGTAAATATGAAATCGACTGATTAGTGGGAGGAAAAGAGGTGGGACTGGGCTGGAGTTTTTCTTCCCCCTAAAGCACTGGGGCGTTTGGTTTGCAGGCCGTTGCTTAATGAATATGATAGGTTTAAAGACCAGGTTGGTTTTAGTGTTGTTCAAAAATAATTAAAGGGTGTGTACAAATCACGAAGTTAAAGGAATAATAAATTTCGAGTACTGCAGTGCAGTGATAATGCTATTCTCGGCTTTATCTTGTTTGAGGAATAAAAAAATAAATATATTTTTTTATTTGAATATTTTAATTTTTCTCGCGAATTTGCATTAATTTTGAATGGAAATTTTCCCTAATTTTTATTACTGTATTTTTTCTGTGTGATTTTAAGTTAATGTTTTTTTTTTTTTAATTTATGCCGAGAAAAAGTTGTTTTTCTGTTCGTATTAACTTTTAATTTTCCACTTATTTTTTTCCTTATCCTACATCTATTACTCAATAAAGCAATTTTGCTCTTTCAAGTGTCCAAATTAGAATGAAATATGGCGAATTTCACTTGCAACTACAACAAATGTGCATTGCTTTTACTGTTATGATTTTCCTGTTTGTCACACCAATGAATTCCCTTTCCCCACATGAAAAAACAGTAATAATAATAAAATATAACAAAAAAATGAAAAATAGACGACTAAAATAACCCAAAACCTCATTTTTCATTTCACGTTTCCACCAAAGCAAAAAAAAAAAAAAAAAAATCACAAAATACGGTACAATATATCAAAAAAAAAAAAAACTAATTACAACACCCATTATTCCTTCACTTTTTCAAAAACATTCCAACACAAAACGCATTCAAATCTAAACCATTTTTAATCGTCTTCAAAATGGGATTGCACGAAAAGAAAGAAAGAAAAAGTAGAGTAAAATTAGCAAAAATATCGATCAAACGATGCAATGATAATTACACTTAATGAACACACAGCGGCGCTCGCGCACTCACTCGCACACTTCCACCAGAGGCAACACACCTACACAAGTAAGGTCGTGGTAAACAGAAAGAATCTCCTTTTCTCATCATTCTGATATTTTAAGACTTCATATTTTTGCAACGCAGGTGGTTTGGATGACTGCCATTAAACACGGAGACCGAGTTTTGGCTGCTCCCTATATGAACAGCTTGAGAATATTTGGATCCCAAGTAAAAAAGAGGAGAGACTTTGCCTTTCTCTTGCGCAGCCCACAATGTCAAGAGTTAATTTCTTCTAGTTAGTAAAATGGAAGAAACAACAAGGAAGAGAAAAAGAAAAAGAGACGCACAAAGAAAACGTATTTACATATGAAAATGTCAACACAAACGACTATGAAAGAAGACTCATGAATTTTCATGCCCAGCTAAAAAGTTTCGCAAACACACTCATAAATGCATCATTACGCTTTCTCCTCTTTTCAACACGTTCGCTTTATATGAATTCCACACAGCACTGTTTATTGTTTCATTTACTTTCCCACATGTGCAAAAAGATATAAGTGCATTAAAGGACACCAGATAATCCCGTGTATGAACTTGCAAAGGAATAAAAACTTTCATAAAAAGAAAAATAATTTTATTATTAAAAAAAATTAAAGCTAAATATATTAAAATCATTGATTCTCGACATTAGCGCCCCTCGAATCAACGGTGGCTGGAATCAAAATTAAAAAAGAGACATCTAGTAACTATTTTTTATTTTTTATTTTTTTACTAATTGTAGTTAGGCTTTAAGAGGTCGACATTCAAAGTTGGAAGTTAACCTCTAAGATTAGTTTCTAAATTTATCCACCAGAGGGCGTAGAAATTCAATATTTGTGAAGTCACTCAGTTTCGCAAATAACGACATTCATTAAAATTTAACAATCATTGTAAGTACCGTATTTTTGGCAAATACCTAAATTTAACAAGCAAATTCCGACTGTTTCAATAGATCCGCACTCGACATAAATTAATACATCCATTAAAAAGTTGCTTGCAATCTTCAAGAGTACAAACATCCTAATTAAGACATGGGGAACGAAAGCAAACATCTTGCCCTCCTCTTAAAGCCTTATAATTCCAATTAATACTTTTACGAGTGGCTTATGAAGGTGAAATACGAGTTTCGAGTGAATAATAATAACACCCCAACACGTGTGTTCGCATTATATCCCGAGAAAAATAAAAGCGGCAAATTAATTCCAACAATTTTACACTTTCCCCGAACTACAACAACCCAAAAGCTCGCCTTCATTGATTTCCCACTGTCAGCAGATGTCAGCGATACGAGCAGGGATTTTTACACGCCCATAAAAGTTATCAGAAAATTTTAAAACAAATCTCGCAGATAGTCGAGCCGAGCTGCACAATATGCTTTCTTAATGACATCTTATCTCAGCTGTGAGTGTATCAAGACGCGAGTGAATTATTATTACATGTTCAATTCCAGTTTGTTGCCCTCTTTTCCACCCAAGAAGAAACCAATGAAAGACTAACTAATCGATGACTCCTCAACTCTTTTTCCTCGCATTTAAAAAACCTGACAAACCTGACAAAGATTGATGACTGCAAAAAAACCAAGACTTACTTCTCTCCCACTCCCTCGCGCACAAAATCTCTGTCTATATTCATCTCGCTATATAGACGTAATAATTTTCTTTTCCTTTTTTAACTGCTTTGAAAAATATTCAAAACGTGTTGAGATTTGAGAAAAAAAATTTTTAAAAATTGAAAACAAAAAATTGAGAAAAAATAAAATAAATAAAACATGCTACAATCCTTGTTTTCAAAACCACGTTTACATATTTCTAGTCTTATTCGCTAATGTCACACGGGTTGCAGCGCCTATAAAAATTCAATTGTGTGTGGGGAAGGAAGGGAGAGAGATAGAGAGAGAGAGATGAAAAAAAAGTGGTAGCGGCATCCAACATTTTAAGTTTTGCATCGCACTATGTGATTCAACTGTTGAAACTTTCACATCGTGATGGATTTGACTGGAGAGAAAACTTCATCAAAAATGCATTGCAACGAATAACCGTCGTTGAACTAGTGCCCTCCAACGCGACATGGCAGCCAAAATGAGCAACCTCCTGAAATATCCATGCCTCGTCTTCTTCGCCACTAAATTCGTAGCGTAGCAACGCCGGTTTAAATCCGTTTTGAAACACTTTGAATTTTATTTTTAAACCACTGCCAGCATGTGAAATAAGCAAAACTCACTGCAATCAGTGCCGTTTGACCGTTCGGCTTTAAAGCGTTCCAACTTTTACGACCACTCGATTATTAAAAATTATTTAAATTTATTTAAAATAACAACCTAACGTAACGTGCTGTAACTCTTCGTCAATAAAATAACCAGCCGTTATCTTGCAAATCAGGATTCGCGCACTAGAAATTCGTTTCTGACGTGTTGTTTCAACTTTTATTTCTTTCCGCCATCGTCCAATTTCAGATGCGCAACCACGCGGATCCGTCTGAAGCAACGCTCTCGCAATTCCACTGCACAAACAGCAAACTTCAGCAGCGACCTCTGACTCGTGTTTATCGCATTTTCATCTCGGCTGAACTTTCTGACCACGCCGCGACCTCTCTTTCTATAAACCTGTATTCCCAACAACAATAACAAACATTTCCATGCCCGCTGCCCATTCATTCCTCGAAAGACGCACACGACTGAAACAAAAAGCCCATATCAACTCTCATTACGAAATCCCCGCTGAAACTCACCAATTACCCCCATTCATTACCCTTTTCTTTTCCAGACGCCGAATGTATGCAACACCAACACCGACAATCCTATCGTGTTACCGAAACCAACCTGAGGGCAACTCCACGTGCGGATGTCACACGCTTCGTAACTTGTAAGCCTAACGACTATTCTTCCACCGAACCGATCGATGGCGCATCTCGAGCACTACTTCCGGTCACATATTCAAATTTTGCATTTTTCCCTACCAAAAAACGGACACGATTTCTAACTCCATTTCTTGCGTCAAAGCAAAATAACGGCTGATTTCAGCAGATTCGGCTCCCCAGTTCCCACAAAAGATTTTCCCATTTTTTCCCTCAACTTCCCTCACCCGTGTAACCCCTTCTACCTCCTCGAGTCTTCCACCGAACCCGCATTCCTGCTGAAACTTTGTTCGCCCACTCGTTTGGAAAAGCTCCCCCTTCCCTTTCTCATCCACTTCACTCCGGACTAATTAACCAAACAAATAATTAGTGCGAATACTCTTGGAGCACTGTGTTGGTAATTAAATTTTACCTGCAAGAAACCTAAACTCGGCGTTTCATTCAAACGCCGTCCTTCTTTTACCTTTTCCAAACACCTTTACTGGTTTCTTTTACACAAAACCTAAATTCTTTAGACTTTGTTTTGTTTAATTTCCAGACACCTAAAATTGCACTTGAGTGAATTATTATTTCACCGCTATATACTGAAGGTTAAAAAGTGATAAAATTTTCAATTTACACAAAAATGTTAGACAAGATAAAGGTAGAAATTGAACTGTTACTTCAATAATGGGCTGTGGATAGAGTTCGCTTTTGTTTTTCTCTTCTTATTTTTTTCCCCAACTTCACTATCTCTCAAGTTTGCCCTAAAGCCTTTCTACGATATGTTTATCCTAGAGAGAACACGAGGAGTCTTGGTCAACACACTCGGCGGTCTCCACCCTGCTTTTCAATATAGAAATAAAAAAAAATAAAAAGAAAATCAAGAGCTAAAACAGCCTGAAACGAGCAAACAGCAATGAAATCTGCACACAAAGACTACTCTAGAAAATTAATACTGTCTACTTCTCTCAACTAAATCCCCATTTTAAACAACAACAGTGCAAAAAGAGAAACCAAATATTTTTTCTTTTAACAAAAATCGCCTTACAAGTTAGTTACAGAATAATAATCACAAACTTTTATTATCTTACTTGTTAGATGACAATACTCTCAAAAACTCCAAAATGGCGTCTCAATCCCTAGTGAGCAGTCTAAATGACAAAACAATCCCAAAAGAACCACAATGGTTTAAATTTAAAAAAAAAAAAAAGGGGGAAAAAAAGCAAATTTAAAATTTTTATTTTTTAATTTTTTTCCCCAACACCGGCACACCGAAACACTTTTCAAGGCAAAAGATAGTAATTCCATTATAATCCTGCGCAGGAAGCTTCCAATTTATGACTGGTAATTTGCATCTTCAATGCCGTACGATACTCGCTCAGGTCTAATGAAATCTAAAGATTCGCTTCTCTCCCCTATTTTTCCTCTACCATCTTGAATCAGATGATGTTTCTCAACTGCTCATGAAAAACCGTTGTTAAACAAATCTAATTTACCGTGGCACACGCTATAAAAACGCACACCAAAACTGCACCAATCCATCCCATAAATGTGCGGGGGGG
>JAQFZP010002497.1:0-13481 GCA_034695745.1 Geophilus truncorum | reverse complement strand
TGGTCTAAAAGATTTTGACAAAGTAATTTTTTTCTAAATTTTATACTGTCCAAATTCACACTGAAAGCTTCATAAAATATTTACATTTAAAAGACCTAGCAAGTGTAAATTTACACTCCTAAGTCACAAAATTACAAAAGTATTCTAAAAGCTTGCTAAAATCCATAAATTTACATTCAAATGTTCATAAAAAGAGTATATTTACACAAAACTTGATTAAATGTAAATTTATATTTAAATAGATAGATGTAAATCTGTAAAACCATGGTATAATTCCATAGATTTCTTATGGTTAGCTAAGATAACCAATCAGCATTCATTAAATAAATAGATACAATAACCCTGTAAATTTACATCACAACTTTATTTACAGTTGTCAAACATAAAATCAATTAAACCTTTCCCCCAACCCACAAATAAAAACACAACTTTTCAAACTACAAACTCAACTTTACTGTATATTAATTTCTGAATGCAACTAGTGTTTAGTGATACTACACTTAACCATTAAATCCTTATTTTACCACTGTACATTTTTTATACCTTATCTCACAATTGAAAACCCACAATATCTAAAAGTGAAAAACTACCCACAAAGCCAAACTCAAACCCTACAATTTATCATTAGACTTAACCTTAAGCTTTAAACTTCACTATCTCCAACCCAACATTCACCTATAAAAAAAAAACATTAAATTTAAATTTGCACCTGATTTATCTTCGGGATACTCACATATCAAATTACCTGAGTAAAAGTGAAAAGTTTTTCCACACTCCCCCCAACGGTGGGCTTTTGTTAAAACCCAAACCCAAACCCAAACCCACTTACCCCCTTCAACTCCCACTTCTTCTTCTTCTTCTTCCCTGCTTGAGTAACCCACAAAACCAAAATGACCACATCTCTTGTGGAAATCCGTGATCAGTGAAAAATGACCATCAATCAAATGGTCTCCCACTGACACCAGAGGGTGGTCAACGCAGAACAGGGTATATCCATTTTGGAATTTACAACTTCTCCTCTGACCCTCAATTCAACACTGATATAAAATGAAACCCCATTTTGATTTTTTATATTTCTCCCCTTTTATCACACAAAACTCTGTCTTTTCAATTCATGTGTAAAATACAGTTAATGTACAATTTTTTATTTATTCTTCTTTTAATGTGACATGTGTTAAATACATTTTCTTTGACAAAATGGTTGCCAAAAAGTTGTAAAATGTTAAAATAAAGAAAATTTACACTGATGCAAATAATAAATAAATAATTTTTTCTATAAAAATTGAAATTAATAGATGGATTTCTTTAGTATTTGCTCTTGTGTAAATCAAGTTTAAACTAGCTTAAATCAAAATTTCTACACTTTTTGGCAACAATTTATAAGTTAAACAGAGAAAATATGAGTTTTACACAAGAAAAGTTCTGTACATCAGTCTACTTTGGTTCATATATAAAAACAACCAGACACTATCGCTTGGACACAAGTATACAAGTCTAGATATAACTACACTGTAAATTCAAACGTCTAAAATTAGCTTCAAGTCAGATATAAGACTACATATTAGGTAATTAGAAAAAACTTCATCACAAAGTACGAAGTGACCAAGTAACCAAGTTTGTGAAAAATGACCAAGTTTTCACAAACTTGGTCATTTTTTGCCTACGTCGTAACCAAAGTTATCAAGTTCAGCGTCAGCCTCAACTTTGTCATCCAACTTCATGAACTGTGAATCCAAACCTAGTCTAAAATTGACTTCAAGTCAGATGCGAGACTAAATAATAGATTTTTAAAATCATAGTTGTCTAAATTGTAATATTTTTAGAAAGTTTAATGTCTAGTGTTTTATTTTTAAGCAACTCAAATGACTAGAAAATGGCTTTAACTTTAGAAAACACTTTAAACCCCATTTAGCTATTTAGATTTACATTAGTTTACCAAACAATCGTCAGTTAATTTTTCCTTTTCTAACTGATATTAATTTTAGCTATATTATACGAAAAGAGTGTTGCTTAATTGCTTAACTAAATACTCAACCCAGACAAAATTATTCTTCAACCCCGAAGCCATGTTTCAGTTTGCCTGTTTCCGTAATCTAGAACAAAACTTGACGGAGAATTTTCTTAATCTCATTTCTCTCTTATCTCGCAAATAATTCCCCCACCCTCAATAATTGGCTCATCTCATCGGCTGTAAATTGATCGAATTATTGCTGCATTTTCCCGTTGCCGAAACAATCGTAGGTTGCAATCTTTAAAGTGAAAACGGATCTCGCGGGGTATTGAGTGAAGAAAGAAGAGAGCAATTCATTTGTCGCTCACTGGGGGCGCCAATGTTGTCAGTTCTCCGGGGAAATAAAGACGATGATCGAAGAGGAGAAGAATACACGAGCGTCTACACCCGGGGTCTTAATACCCTACTAGCCTCATTCTGCGCCTGCGCGATTCCCCGTGGAGCGGATACGCGACACAACCATCTGCGAGGGTGTTCTTAATTGCAAGACGCTGCTGCTCATGACACCCTCACATACACGTACTCACATCGCATCGTTTTTATTAAGGCACCCGCCTTCACGAACCCTCTAGGTAGTGAGTAGAGCGCCGTTGCCGCTCGTATAATTGCTACTTACGAAAAGAGAAAGGCAAATTTCTAAAGTGATGTCATTGAAAAAAGAAAGAGAAGAGAGAGGGAAAAAGTAAACACGAGGTGCTACGAATACATTTGACTTAAGAGCAATAACGCTTCTCGTTTCAGTCATCTCAATTGTTTATTAGTTTAATTTCTAGCTGTTATTTTGAGTTATGGGCATTGTTTTAAAATGTTGGTGATAAATTAAACAGGAAAGTTTAAATTTGGCTAAAGTTGCGGGAAAAGTTAATTTTTAGAAAAGATTTTGTCAGGAAATGTCGAGGTGGTTGGAAAATTGAGGAAAATATTGAACTTCTAAACACATGTATCTATATTTTTATAGGCAAATACCAATTTTTCAAATTTCTATCGTTCGATTTTTTTCAAAGTACCAATACTGAATTTTTGTATAAATATCAAAAAATCTATATTTTGTCTATCCAAATTTACAACTTATACAAGTAAAATATCGATTTTTATATCGATATTTCGTAATTAACTTACAAGTTATTTTTTTTAAATCGATATTTCAAAAAAAAAAATCTTACAACATCTCACAAAAATCAATATTTTATAAATTAAATTTACAATTTTTGTACCACATTATCGATATTTTATCGATACAATTCGCTCCGAAAATAAACTTCCTCCGCACTAAATCTCACATGGCGTGTTACAACACATTGAAGCCGTATGAAACCTCACACCATTCACCAAAAATTTGATGAAAAAAAAAAAGAAAATAAAAAAAAAAAAAACTCATCCCCTCATAAAAAAAAAAAAAAATCGATTTAAAAAAAATTCATTTCCTCCCCACCACGCAATTTATTATCTTCCATTCATCCCTATAACCCTTTAAAAATTATCAATTCAACCCGTACAAAATCTCTCGCCCAGCTCCAATACATTCCCTTATATCTATCCCATCATAAAAAAGCAAGTAAACAGAGCGCTGCCAATCAATACTAAAGCTAACCTAAAACTCTATTTGTTAACAGAAACTGATACAATCTTTGCCAAGAAAGAATACTGTATTATCCTTAAACAAAAAATACTCTGTCAAAAATCATCAATTTTTATTATGTAAAATACTCATGCAGTGATAATTGTACCGTATATCTCCTGGTGAGAAAATTGTAGGAAAAATTGGATCCACAAAGCCTGACACCCAGGTGCACTTGAGTACACCCATGTCCCTTACTGTCACATTGAAAGTGGGTAACCTGGTTGATCATGCCAGTAGTCTATGCTTTTATCATATTTCTATAGGATTTTGCCGACAAGAACGTATTGGTATTTCGTAAATAATCAGTGTTTTGTTAAGGAAAAAAATCAAGTCCCGAAGGTAGAATCTGAGATTCTTAAACAGCAACTAAAAGACTGCATTTTTATTCAAGATAAAAAAAAAATGTATTTTTATCTAGAAAGCTATCTTTTATTTAAAATCTCAATTTCAGCAATTGGATAAATAAGAAATTCAATCTTAGCTACCTCCATTACGTAGATATAAATTGATTTTTGCTAACAAAATAAAATATCTGGTTGATCGTAATAGCTTTTATCATATTTCTATAAGAATTTGCCAAAAGGCTGTGTAACTTACTACCGACATTTTAATAATCAGCTTTGCCAGACAAAGTCAGTAACAAAAAAGACAAATAAATGGCAATTATAAAAATAAATCACAAAATCACTATCAGTAAAATCTTAATTGAGGCATATAGATAAATAAAAAAATTACATATATTTAACTACGGTACAATTTCCATAGATTAATAAAATAAAATACCTGGTTATATTTTACTAAGTCAGTACCGGTAACAACAAAAAAACTTAAATGGCAATTACAAAGTCAATCACAAAATCAGTGTCAACAAAATCTTAATTGAAACATATAAATAGACAAAAACTCACGCACTAAAATTTCCATAGGTGAATAAAATACCTAGTTGACCTTGACTATGCCAATAGTTATATAGCAATCTTCTACTCATGAAAAACAACAGTTATTCCAATAACAAACGTAATCTTTTTCTTGGTCATTGTTCACAAGAAAATACCTGGTTGATCTGGCCAGTACCATACGCTTCCACCACACACAATCCATTTCAAACTTTCTCGATAATCACACCACCCTCAAGTCAACCCAACATTTCATTGCTCATAAACAACCTTTAACCCTTCCATAAGCCAAGCTCAGTGCAAACCAAACACACTACTGGAGCAAATTAAAATTAAAACCTGAGGGGGTCACAAACACGAGCAACGAATAAATAAACAAACGGCAAACTGGCGAGTTAACCTCGCCTGTCCGGACACGATATTATTAGCATTAAGCGTAGCAACACTCACCAATTACCGGCCGTGAACTGCAATGAAGCTCCAAATTTAATATCCAAATGAACTCGACTCGGCCAACTTCCATCACACGACAAAGCGACTCGCTCGCACTAGACCCGAGAGGGGAATGAAAATGGGGGATAAAACTGCCCTTCCAATACCCTCATCTAATTCCCCCTCTGGCATCAATGGCCGAGCCGGGGTATTGGGGAAAAGGGAGGGGAAAGGAAGGAGAATGAGGTCCACCTTATCCCCCATCCCCTACCCCTACCCCCTCTTCCCTTCTCTAATCCCCATGCCCCTTCAAGCTGCGTTTCGGGAACAGGAAATCGCGAGTTTCTTGCACCCTTTCAGCCCCTTCACACTGTTGTTTTTTATCTATCTATTGGGTGCTTCTTTCCTTACCCCACGGATGGTTTTTGGGGGTGAGGAAAGGGGTTAAAAAACTGTTGAAGGTTACAGGTGCAAGTGGGTCAGGGTCGGAAGGGGTAAAGAAAGAGTGAGTTTGGTTTGGTTTGGTTTGGTGTGATGAAATATTTGTTTCACTTTCATTTCTATTGGGTTTAGGTTGCAAGTGTCAAAAATGGACACCAGAGGGAGTGTTTCCCTTATAGTGTGATTGTTATCTGAAGTTTTTTTTTTTATTTTTATGGGAGAGTGGGAGAGTGGGAGTGTGAAAACAGGAAGTAGGGGTTTGGGGAATTGTTACGAATTATTGAAATAATAGGGATTTGTTGTGTAAATGGTGTTGGATGTTGAATGAAAAGTGTATTGTTGAAGTTGTGTTTATTTTTTAAATAGTTAGTGTTGAGTCAGTGTTGCTTGTGTTTTTAGGTTGAAATAATATTTTTTGGTTGAGCAATGTGTGGTATTAGATTTCAGTTAATTTTTTTGTATTTATGACAAACAATGATCTAGCTGTAATAGATTTATTTAAAAAATCAAGTTAAATCAACTTAAATCTATTAAAAGTACTTAAATTTATAATTATAATATTTTTCAAATTTTAGTTTCTTTATTCCATTTACCCTGATTCTAGCAAAGACTCATTCAATTTAACTGATTTTCATCAAAACTTTATCAGATTATCAATATCTGATTAAATCTCTGCATAAATCACTCAGATTCAGTCTTCTCCTGAATCAACCTCATCACCAAAACCCATACACCCAGATAAGCATCACATTCAACCCCCACTCAACACAACAGATAAAACCTTGCAGCTGGACCAAAACTGCCCACTGGTCATCCAAACCAGCTCCATCCTCATTTTTTAAAAGGTGAAAAATAATCTCACAGTAAAAAAACCCACCCATCACCCCCTACCTCCACCCCAACTCTCTTTTCCAAAAAAGAGTCCCTCTTTTAGCCAAGCTTAAAAAATGGAGCCTTTTTGAAATGTCTTGGATCAACTGAACTAAGTTCCGTAGTGGACAGTCAAATGACAACCAATTGTGGCCACATCCCCAGTACAACGACCGCGGTCAAAGCGCCGTCAACGGGGGTTCGTCATAGCGGGGTTTAGGTGGGGCCGCGAATCTTGTGCGGCGTTCTTTGTGAACTCCATAAAATAGGACAAACGGAAAGAGGAGGAGGAGGAGGGAGTCAAGTGGAGCTCGACCAACAACAAGGTGGACGAGGGGAGTTTGATGGTGGACAGTTGGCTCCAGTCTCATGACCTTCGAGGTCACGTGAGGGGAAAAGTGGCCGGACTACCCCCTCTGGCAGACCCCTGCACATACTATTTCTTTCGTCACCCTTACCACTTCCCATTACCCTGAGACTGGAGGGGTCTTGGAGACCTTGGGTGGAAAAAAGGTCTCTTTTCGAAAAATTCCACACCATTAGTGGTCACACGTCCATGTGGTGGACAGAGCAGGAAATAAGTGGTCACCAGATGAGCAAAAAGTGTTTGTCCACATGTTTTTTTCTGGTTTTGTTTTTGCAACTTAAAATTAAATTTTGCAGGAATGACAATAAAAATTTTAAAGTTTGCTGTCAATTTAAGCAAGATTTTCATCAACTAATAATAAGCTTATGTTTAATTCATAACATGCCATCTTGTGTTGTGAATGTTATATTTACTTTTCAATTTAATACTAACAGTGTCATTGTATGTCAAGTTCCGAATTTCAACCAAAAATGATGGCATTAAGTGGTTAACGATTACGTATTCATGAAGCAGTAAATACTAGCTGAGAGAGCATCCGGGCTACGAATAACAGCGATGACATAATAGAGACATAGATATTCTTGAATTGAAGAGTTATACTGAAGTTAGAGGATTATAAAATACCGGTAGTGCATTTTATATGTGATTTGTTTCCTCTTTGTTGCCAATTTCCCACACAGTCTTTGCATAACATATAAAGACCAAATCACTGCCAAAAATGCACTACTTTAAATCTTCAAACTACAGTATTCTCTAAATATAGAAGTCAATTCTTTCTGCTGCAATGCATAGTAAACATAATAATTCAGCAAGTAAACAAGTATGTCTCAATATAGCACCAACACGTTACTCGCACATCAGAACTATCTAAGAACTCAAAACCACATATATATTGTTAACTCGTTAGTGAATTCACCCCCTGAATTCACTAACGAGTTAACAATGTTAATTAAACTCGTAACAACCAAAATTTGTTGTAATTTGCAATAATTTTTGCAATTTAACAACAATCAGAATTCACAAAACATTTTTATTGTTAAATAACAACAAATTTTGGTTGCAAATTAACAATACGTCTGGACATGTTGTTAGCAAAATAGCAACATTAATAAAGCCTTAAATCAAAATGATGGAACAATTGTTAAGTTTGCATTATCTTTTTAATTAGCAATATTGCAAAATGTAAGCAATTTCATTGGTTGACACTGAAAAATGTTACTAAATAATTGCTAATTTAAAAAATTTTGATAAATCTTTAGTGAATTACGATTTTATTGCTAATTTGTAACATTGCTAGCTTTACAATATTGTTGCTAGTAATGGTGTTATAGTAATACTCTTAACAGTAGTCATATATTGCAAATATTATACCACTACCTGCTAACTTTAACATCCATTTTTTTTTCTTCAACGAAAAAACTATATCTAGACTTCAAATCGTGAACGCTTTCCGTGATATGTGTAGCAAATGAACTCCATTTTCAGCTCCCTTCACGGTTTTTACTTTTACCTGGTTCACAGATATAAAGTTACGATTATTTGGGTCAGACCCGGTCAGCCCTCGCTACACAAAACGTGGAATTAGCTGATAGGGAGGAAAAAGCAGAGGGTTTATATGTACTCTCCTCTCCCGCTAGAGGTCACTGATCAAGTGAACAAGTCCACTGTTTATAGCTGTCAGACCAGTTTGGGTGGAGAATTTCTCTCCCTCGTCTACAAGTAACTATACTTGTAGTTCAGGCTGTACCAGACGCCAGTAGCTGTTGCTAACGGATCGAGTTTTTATTCCATAACGGATATTTTATCATCCATCTTTAAACTCTCCCCACCTCCCCCCCTCGAAATGGTGAGGAGAAAGAAATAAAGAAAAAGTTGAGAAAGAAGCTGGCAAGATAGAGCGCCATTCAATGTCCACCATCATTTGTTTACTTCCCTCTTTCACCTGACAACTCACATGTGATGCGCAAAAAAATGGAGTTGGGGAGGTGAAATAGAAAAATGCTGGGAAAAGTTGTAAACTGACAAAAAATGGCGGGTTTTGTGGGAAAGTTTTAAAAATGGGATTGAGGAGAATTGAAAAATTTCAAATTATATAATTTAAAGTTGAAACAATTGAAAAATTCGAAAATTCAAATTTTCAAAATTGAACAAATTAATACCATATGTTTAAAAATTCAAAATTAAGGATGAGATAAAGTAGTTCAAAAATTAAAAACTTAAGTGATTTTAGTTCAGAATTCAAAAATTCAAATTCAAATACAATATTCAAAATTCACAAATTCAGAACCTAAGTGTTGATTTTTGAATTCAAGGTTTTTAAGTGTCAAATTTTTTGGCTTTTTTTAATTCAAGATAATTCTAATTTTTCAATTTTTCAATTCAACTCTTCATAAATTATCAACTTCTATATTTTTAATCCAATTTGATTATTTTTGAATTTAAAAAAAAAATTAATTTTTTAATTCAATCCTTATCAAATTGTCAACTTAAGAGACTTTTAATCCAATTTGATTATTTTTGAATTCTAAATTCAAAATTCAATTTCAACCCAAACCCCACCACGTTTAGACCCACAAATCACACCAAACCAAACCACAATTACCACAAACAAAAAAAAAACCTCAAAACCCCTATCCCCCACCCCCTCACGAAAACTAAACAAAATCCCAACCACCTTCACTTTCCCTTTAAACTACTCAACCCAACAACCTTCAATCTTCATAAACAACAATTATTTATTGCATCACCCCATGACGTCACACAAACGTATCCACATCGCGTGACACAAACGCGTGACAACTCGAGTTATGTGAACCATCGGACACTCACTTCCCCACTGATTTTTTATCCCCCACATTTCATCCACAACAACTCAACCCCTTCAACCCCCAAAACCCTGACCCCGTTCCCCAATTTCCACACAAAAAAAACCCATTACCCTTTTACCCCACCCCTTAACCCCTTCACCCACCCCCCAAAGAGAAATTAACCCTTAAAACTCGTGCCAAACATCAAAGGGGTTAAAAGCTGTGAGGTGGAAGTAATAGTCAACCCCTTCTTTACACAAACCAACCCCTAGCAATTTTCAACCCTCCCCTCACGAGGAATGAGGAAGTTCGGGGGGTTTGAGGGATCCACCCGTGGCAGCAAAGGGTAGAAAGAAATAGAAAAAAAAAGGGGTAAGAAAAAAAATGAACCCTATCCCTTACCCCTTTTTTATGTTCCCCCTCCTACCACGTGTGGGTAAAGGTACTGTAAGAAAGTACATATGTGTGAAAAGGATTAGGGGCGATTGGTGAATGTTTAAGTTCAAATGTCAGTGATGGAGTATGGAAATGGAACGTGTAAACAAACACTTTTGTAATTGCGTCACTTGTCGTTTCATCTGCTTTTAGTTCCTCGTTGCTTCATCAGTAACGTGATTGGTTATGCAATCGTGCGTTTACTTGTTTTAACCTTTACGCAATCAATAACACCGTAAAAAAACAGCTTTTTCTTATCTATGTAGGTATTGCATTAAGCCAGAAATATATTTTGTTTTTATTTATGTTAAATATTTTTTTTTTGTTGTTGTTGTTTTAAGAGTAAACAAGAGTAGTATTTCTTGGTAGCAATATTATAAATGCAAAGTAAATAGAGATTTTTCCGAAAATTGACGTTTAACTTATGCTATTATAACGTATAAATTATAAATTGCATGTTAAACTTAAGTTCAACAATGAATTTTGTAAGTTGTAAATATAAAACCAATCGTTGAATGTATTTTCACAAAGTCTCTATTATTTATTTTTTTTTAAAGATAAATCAACATTGTTGTTTTAAAATTCATAATTTCAACAATGTGTTTATATAAATATAAGTTATGTTTTATTTAGTATTGTTTAAAATGTAAACAATGATAGCAATTATATGTAACAATAATACAACACAAACAGTGTTGAAACACAAGTAATAATTAAACATTGTTATTTAAAAATTCGTACCTAGTATTAACAATGTATTTATAAGTTGTTTTATTTAGTATTGTTCAAACTTTAAAAAATGATAGCAATTTTTAATAGCAATTACAAATACAAAACAGTTATTATTTTTTAGTGTTTTCAACAATGCAAACAGTGTTGAAATAAAAGTATACAATTAACATTGTTATTTAAAAAATTATAATTTCAACAATGTATTTACAAGTTATTATAAATTAAAAAATGCCAAACAATTATACAATATTTTCAACAATAGAGGTACAATAATAGAGACTTTGCGGGATCATAAGCAACAATTGATTTTATGTTTATAACTTATAAATTTCATTGTTAAACTTATGATTAACATGGAATTTATAATTTATATGTTATAATATACGTTATATGTAAATTTTCCGCAAAGTCTCTATTGCTGAAACATTGCTATTTATAAATTCATTGTTGTCATGCATAATTTCAACAGTGAGTTTCTTTTAAGTTATAATTTATTATTTTGATTGTTTCTTCCCCCATGAAAAATGTCTCCCATTAAAAATTGAGTTCTTATGGAATTTTTAAACTCTGGTTTTTTTAGTTGAATAAATGTAACTTTAAGATGTAAGTTTGCAAGAATGACTAAAGGGTAATATATCAAAAATTTTGTTCTAGCACATATTGTTTAATGGAAATTTAGATGGGTTTAATAAAATAGCCATTAAATTAATAGGAAAGGTTCAGAGATTGCAATTAATTTCCTTAACAATTGCTTCTATATTTCATTATTTTTTAGCTTATACTTTTACAATGTATTGTGCAATCAAATAACTAAATTCCAAACATATTTTTATTCCCAATTAAATTACTGACTATATTATTACCATCAAACTCAAATTGAAACTTCTTAATCACTTCATGCTATTGTTACAAAATTTAAACACAAAAACTAATTTTCACTTTTTTTTGTATTTTTTATGTCTTTTTCATGATTTCTTTCCAAAGATCAAGTTTAAATTAATCATTTCACCTGATCCCTTCGCCAAAAGCCTCAGGAGTAAACAATAACTTCTACACTACAGTACATAGCAACTGAGAGAAAATCCTTGATACTGGATCAATCCCCAGCAGCAGTTGTTAAAACAATTGAAAATGAGGTTTGATCCTGTGCAAACCGACTTAGTGACACCCAGCAAACATTGTTTACTTCATCCCTGCTTTGTCCAAATCAACCAATACTTTTATGTACGTACATACATCTCACAATCAATATGGCGACATCCTAGGATAAGCATTATCATGCCTTATCGACGTATCATCATTATCAAAAATGTGTTTAATGAATGACTCATGCCGATAACCTAAAGCTGATAATCAGTCAATGAAAATAGCTGAACAAGTCAAGCATGACAATTTTTCCATACTCAACAATACACCGAGTTGATCACAACAACAGTCATATGTATATTTTCTAGTTCGTCAATGAAGAGACACAGCTTGCTGTTTCCAGCCTGTGCAACAATATCCTTGATTGATCCCAAACAAGTCATATATATATTTCTAGTCTATAAGAGAAACCACATCGAGCATGCCATTTTCGTCATGAACAACAATGTACCTGGTTGATCTTACAAGTTAGTTTGGCAATGAAAACACAAGGATTGCCGTTTCAAGCCTGTGCAACAATATACCTGATTGATCGTAAACAAATCACACATGTTTCCATAAGTGAAAACACATTGATCATCCTATTTTCATCATGCACAACAATATACTTGGTTGATCATAACAAGTCATATGCGTTTCCTAGTTCATCAATAAAAACACATTGCACTTGCAATTTCCAGCCAGTCTAACAATATACCTGGTTGATCCCAACAGTAGTAGCGTTAGATCATCAAAATTCCAACCCTCGAGAGAGAGAAAAAAAATCGTCGAGCATAAAATTAGAGACATTTCAAGAGACCACCCCGTCGACTTGTCGTTCTATCTCTCACTTTAACTCCCGCTTTATTTGTCACAAACACCGCAGCTGTTGGTGGTTTAAATTCCGATAAGACGACAGTCACTATTTTCGAGCTTCCCTAATCAGCTTCGCAGCAAACACCAAAAATCAGCAACTTAACTGAAATTAAACGCATTTAAAACTTTCTCCATTTCAATACCCCAGTTAAAAGAATAGGAAAAAAAAAACCCCTTTTCCTCGATTTGACCCGCGACCAAACGAGCAAAATTTGCATAAGAATGAAGTGATTTGGTACTCTGATTAGTTTTTTCTCCCGCACTGCCAGGGACATGGTTGACGTTGCGCACAGTGAAATTAAAAAAGTCATTACCCCCCCCCCCCATCACCTTCTCTTCCTCGCCTTGTGCTCATCTCAAACACGCAAACCTTCATTTTAATCACGCAAAAAAAAAAAACACTATTCCATCTATTCCTACATCCGGAAATAAAAATAAACATAATAAACACGTGTTATTCCCACATTTCGCTAGATCGTTTCAATTGTTTCCCGCCAGGATTAAAAAACAAAATGGAGGGTGCGTTAAATGCGAGGTAAAAATAAACGAGAAAATAAAATTCGAGATGGTAAATGAAACTGAGACTGGTTTATCACGTCTTGACAAGTGTCGAATCCGTCGCCTTTCCAACGACACACGTCGCCAAAATGGCGAAAACATCGCGGAACGCTGCGTCTCGCTGGCCAACGAGAAGCGGCGGGAAGAAATCGGGGTTCTCGGCGATCGCATCTTCATCGCGATCATTAGGCCGCACAAAACGAGGGATAGAGTGGCGAATTCGGGCATCACACGGCCGATGCCACATGCCGTGACTCGGAACCCGTGGCGCGGCAAAATAGAAGAGCGATGGCGCATTTTTGCAGTTACC
>JAQFZP010002496.1:0-13484 GCA_034695745.1 Geophilus truncorum | reverse complement strand
GCTCTCTATGATGACCGCCCAAGGTGACCAGGGACACCTTCCAATCTCAATCCCTGGTGGTGAGCGTCCTCTTACAACCTTTAACTGCGGTCACATGCAAATGCATTGCTTGGTTAACGTTATTCTTGTATAAATGTAGTTTCAAATATGTGAATAGCAAGGTTCTAGTAATTTTTGAGAATAATTTCTAGAGATGTAAATATAGTATGATATTGAGGAGTTGTAGTCTATCTTACAGTACGTTGTAATGGAATTTTTTTTTTTTTTTGAGGTAGTTTGTGTTTTTATATAATGTAAACTTATGAGCGATGATGTGTCATCAAATGTAATACTGTTTGATTATTGATTTTGATTTGTTTGTATATATTTTTAAGTACAGAATAAATCTCTTGTGCTTTTTATGATTTCAAATAAGGCAGTTGTGTGACTTTATTTCTAAAATTGTGTGTAGAGATTCAAATTAGGCATGTGAAGATAAAAATATTGTTTAGAAGTTTCTCAGCCGTCGACGTCCAGAGGCGGCTTTGTCAACCGTGGTCAAGCCCTAGCGACCCAGGGATTCTCGTCTCGCCCAGTGCGATCCAGTGGTTACAAAACAAAGTTGCGTATCGATATGTATTCAAATGCCTTGATCCTTAAAAATCAGGTGACTGGGATGCCCTTTAAGTGTCAAGATCCTGATTGCCTGGAACTTATGATTATTAGTCTCAAGTACCAGAGATTTAAAAAACTTAGTAAAGAAACAACCAAAAGAGAGAGAATATAGAATAGAGAATAGTCAGTCCCATAAGTCCTAGGTTAGGCCCAAATGCCAGAAGATGCAAATAGTTAAGCCCCTTAAGTTTTACACCAGTGAAGAAAAAGAAAGCAACGAGAGAGAAAGAGAGAGAACAAAGAGGTGTTGCCTTGAGCAAAGCTAATAATGTGATTAGATTTACAAAGAAAACTCTCAATAATAGTCATAGATTTGATGCATAAACATCATTATATGAAACAATTAGAGAGAATGACTCAACAAGAATGAAAGCATACAACAACAATAGGCACATGCTCAAAGGTTTAAACTAGGCACAAATGATAGGCTTAAATGTATAGAAGAATTCACAACCTTAAACCTAATCAAAACACTAAAACTTCTATCAAAATTTTATTTAGACGTCCAAATACGACGCCATGCGAATTAGTTTTGGCGCACATTGTTGACCGATTGCCTAATTTGATCAAGGAACCGGTGCCAATTTCCCAATTGCAGTGCCGCAGTGGCGATACAATCTCTATCGACCAAAACTACTAAAAATTATGCCTCCAAATGCAATTTAAAAATTATTTGCACCTAATTAATGCAACCTAATGGTGTTTCTAAATAATTTAAAATGTGCACATAAACGCAACCTCAAACTTCGTTATGACGCCTAAATAAAATTCTAGGTTTACTACTGTAGGTTTATTCTAATCTCCAGACAACATTGCTTTCTTCTTTATTTCTCTCTCTCTCTCGATTTATTGTAATCCCACAGTGACAAAAACTTACAGAAAAACAGGGCTAAACAGCTTCATCTATTGTCAAAATAGTAAATAAAAAAAATAAAAAAAAACAACGAGAAACAAATAAGGAAAAGTTAAAGGGAAGCTGCAAGAAGCTCGGCCAAGCCAACCACGACCGTTAAGGGAACTAAAATGATAAAAACGTTACCTGCTGCGAAGTAATCCTTCGAACCCTTTCTTTGTTGGCAGCGACATCGTCGACGACTATCCCCGAATACAAGTCTCTCTTTCGGTATCCGATGTCGCAGCTTATAGCAGTACGATCTTCTTCTATGAAGTGAGTGCTCAATAAAATACATCTTCCGGTTCTGTATTCTTGTAATAAATCCCAGATTGCTCTTCGCGCTCTTGAGTCATACCGGAAGTCGGTTCGTCTTACATCACAACCTGAAATATTCTCAAAAAAATCACATTGTAAATATTTTAGAAGTTGTAAATAATTTGAATTACATTTAGTCGACCAATTAACGCAATTCCCAAATTCAACTTCCATTTCATTCCCCCTGAAATTCCCACTGCGAATGTATTTTTCTTATTCATAATCTGCAACTTTCGCTTTAGATCTTGAAGTTCTTTCCTCGAGTTTATTTTCAACTAACAATATAAAATTAAATAAATAAACGTCATTTCCGGTTTTCAAAAATCATTTAAAAATTTAAAAATTACTTTTACCAAAAACTTCAAACGATTTTTCGACCGTCAGTTGGTCAAACAACATGTTGTACTGCGGACATAGTCCCAAATTCTTCCTCGCCGCGTCGATTTCGGTGCGAATGTCGTATTCGTTGACGTAAGCGGTGCCGTGCCCTCTGTCGGCAGAAACATTCCGGTCATGATGGATATTGTTGTGTCTGAGCAAAGCCGTGATTTGTCCTTCGTACATGGTCAAACTCGCAAGTTACGGCTATCAATCCCGATCTGAAAACGTAAGCGCAAAAAAACCGGAAGTAGAAATAATTTTACTGTAAATTCACATTCATACTTTGGATAAATTCGTCGCTATATTGCCAACATAAAAATATATTGGCAATCTTCACGAGGAGGATCTGACACATCGACATTTTGTTGCCTCGTGTTGATTCACTTAAATTCCGCCATTAAAGTCCCTCGTGTGAATTGGTGATGTAATGGCGATGTAAAGTAACTCGGATGTTCGAGTTTGTTAAAAGCGGATGTGCAGAATCCGACGGACCGGAAATGAAAATAACCCAACAGAACGGCGCTCAACGCCATGTGACGAAAGTGGATGCGAACCAGCTCTAGATCCAGGATCCGATTGCCATCAACTTCATCAATTTCCAAACTCGCGATAAATGACAAAAAAAATTAATTTATTAAAAAAAAAACAAATCAAATCAAGAGAAACGTTATTCAGTTTATTTACACAACCAAAAGAAAATAAAAATTATAAAACGTAATCAATCATTAAAATTCGCATCCGAATCATTAAACATCATTAAATTAAAACTGGGAAAATCGACATTATAAACTCCGGTATGATACAAAAGTAACAATACAGGCCAAACTATAAAAATGTTGCGTTAATTATCTGACGGTGTGAATGGCGACTACTTCTGCTGGTGATCGTTGTTGCCGGCGCCTGTTAAACGCATCAAACAAATGTAAGTTATGTTTAGCCATTTTATACCGGAAACTCAATTACCTGCTCGTTACCGGTATTGCGCCTGTTGTTGCATTTGTTGCTGCGCATGTTGCAGTTGTTGTTGTGCATGTTGTACTTGTTGTTGCACATGCTGTAGCTGCAGTCCATTTCCTTGCAAAATACGTATATTCCCTCCCGGTAGATTGATATAGACGTTTCCCATTTCGTCCACTATCTGATTGGCGCCTTGAATAGGCGCCTCTGCCGCAGTCGGTTTGGTCGGGTCGTTTCGCAGCTCCATCGTTTCTGCTTCCGGATGTTCCTGAATGTAAATTTGACGAGCGCGTTCGGCGCCTTCTTCGACCTCGCGTCGGTTCGTTTCAGCGTCGTTAGAATACAGTAGACATCTAAAATTTGTTTTTGATACATTTAGTTAGAAATATGAATTTTTGATACGTTTATTCGATATTTTGTTATTTGAATTGAATTAATCGATATTCTGAATAATTTGGTTCATTTTCACCATTTTTTCCCATTTTTAGTGAAAAATTATACTTAATTACGTGCATTTCGTAAACAGTCAATTCAAATTACTCGTAAACATCGTTATCTCAACAAAAACTCAATTCAAAACATCGACTAAAAAAACAAAAAACAAAAACAAAAACAAAAACATGCCTTCCGGTGTCGAAGTGTTTATAATCGGCGATCGGTTCACGACAAACGTAGCAAAACAACTGACCGCAAGGACAGGTCATCTTATTACACCCGTATTCCTTGATGGATCGTTTTCCGCACTTTGGACATTGTCGCAACAAAGCATCCGTCATTTTGTCTTCGATGAACTTGCGAAATTGCACTTCCGCTTTCTTCTCGACCTCATCACATCTCAGAGGCAAGTGATTTAGTTCTTTACACGTTCTAGAAGTTATTACAAAACAATTTGACATTTCACTATTAAATATTTATTTTTTTCACTTTTGTTTGTTTGTTTACCTGCATGACACCTTAAGGCACTCGGGATTCATGCATTCAAAAATGGTTGTTGTTTGGTCCGGCATTATGGCACAAAAGGTGCAGAAGGGACACCAAACGAGATCGGAGATGTCGGCACTTCGAATTTCCTCTTCTTGCATGTTGCGAACAACGTTCGAAAACACGTTGGGTGAAAGTATGTCTTGAAGCACCGACATCGGAAACTCCATTTCGCAATATCCGTCCAAACACGGGAATTTGTATTTACTCTGACCTTTGTTTTGTTTTTAAAATTAAAAAAGTAAAAAAATAAAACGAGGAGAAATTTCAAAAATGAAATACCTATGAGAACTTCCGCTTGTCGTCTTATGCATTCTTTGCAGAAAAGATGTCCGTCCGCGCACGTTTGCATTTCTTCGATAACCAGTTCATCTTCGAAACAACACAAACACTCCATCAACTCTTTTTTCGCTTTTTTCATTTCAATTTCCTTGTCGACTTTGTACTCTGAAATACCGTTAAAGCATTAGAATGATGTCAAAAACTGACATCACGAAACAGAAATCATTGAAAAATCCAATTTCATTGTGTGCAATTTAAAGATAAAAAAAATATTTTTAAACTCGAAAAATTTGCTTCGAATTCAGTTCCGGTTTGTTTTTTCATTACTTTTGATCTTCTCCTCCATCTCTACGTAACATTTCTCCTTGTAAAATAGTTCGTCCATCATTTCAGGCATCGGTCTCGTAACGCTCGCAGTCTTCTTCTTGCGGACAACATTTTTTCGCTTCTTGCCCAATGGATCTTCTTCAGAAAGAACGTTCCACAGTTGATTCATTTCTTTCATAATGGGCATCAGGTGGTATCGATGTTTCGTCAGCAAACGCGTCAAATCACCTTTGTGGGCGTAAGGAAATTGGTTTTGCACGTATATAGTCACGTGGTTCTTGTAAGAATCGGACATCGGGCGATCGGAATTTTTAAAAAACGATTCGGGATCGGGAACCATATGAAGGAATTCTCCGACGCTGAAGGAACTGCAATTAAAAAATAATTAAAAATATTAAAAAAAATTAGTCGATTATAATCGATACAATTTTATAAAAAAGAAAAAAATTCCGACCTTTCCATGTACTTCCTTTTGGTCGCCGCTCGTCGTTGTTGTTGATCTGCCAACTTCGGGTACGATTGGTTCTCACACCATACGTTAATTTTCGCATTTATATTCTCCTCGTTGTTCTTATTTTCCTCCACGAAATTATGCAAATAATCTGGATCTGCGTCGGGAAACAGCTCCAAAATGTACTTGACCCTCGCAGTGGTCGTCGACGCACCCACTTCTTCATCCCTGGCGGGGAAATTCGCAATTCCGTTCAATTCTAATAACTCGCCGATCACAATGCGAACTCGGTTGGGATTTTCGTGAAACGCTTCGAGGTAGGCGAGAATTTCCTCCCGGCTCTTATTTGGAACGTATTTGACCACCTCTTCCACGTCTGCCAGTAGTTCGTTATATTTATCCCCCGCTTCCGCGATGTTAGTTTGTCCGGCTCGAAATCGTTCTTCATGCGACTTCGATCGGTCTATCAAAAGTTCTTCGATTTCGACGACGTTTCCGTCGACTCTTTCCAGTAGTTGTCGTACTTCCGCGGGATCGACGTAATGGTTCGGGTATTGTCTCTTAATTGACGCCATGATGGCGGCTACTCCCTAAAAATTGTAAAATTGTAAATTAAAATTGCATCAAAATTTAAAAATATTTTTGTTTTCTGCAAAAAATCGGAAAACGAATTTCGATTAATTTCTTCACCGAAAATTACGTTTAAATAGCAATTATTGATTGCAAATCAACATTATTTCAATTTTTTTTTACGAATTTTTCGTTACTAATGCTATACGTGATCACTTCTGGTTAGGCTTAAAAAAAGCTTAAACCTCATTTAACGTCTTGTTTTTATCCTGAATCGCTCTTTGTGGTCCATGTTCCATTGGTAAAACGATGGGATTTCTCGAAACCTTCTTTTTATAGATTTCTCTCTGTTTTCTCGTCTATGTTTGGATGTTTTGCTTCCTAATTCAGTGACATTACCAGCAGAAATTAAACCCCAAATCTTCAGAAAATAAAACTAAAGCAGATACGCCACGTGACGTGAGACTCGAACCAACCGAATCTCTGGATCCAGGATCTTATTCACATCAATTGTGATAAAACTGCGACACCTAACGACGCTTTTTGCAAGATGATGATGGGTTCGAGATGTCAAATTCGGTAAATTTCTAATTAAAAAGTCAAAAAAAAAATTGAAATTTATATTTAAAAATGTTTTTTAGATACATTCTAGTGAGGACGACAGAAACTAACGTTTTGCACCCGTTTTTATTGGCGAAATAGTGAAAGGAGTAACAAGTGAATACATTAATTCGATAAATCATCGATAGATGACGTCATTATCATTAGAAAACAAATTCAAAGATTAAATTATTATTATTATAATATGTAAATAATAAATGAATAACATTAAAACGAAGTTATTTTTCATGAGTTTTCACTTTTTTCTTTTAAAGAGGATAAATTGAGAGAAAAATAAATTTCTGGTAATATAAAATCATAAAATGTTAAAATATACTACAAAGCTAATGTGAAACTGATGCTCGGTGTAAACCGCCGAAAAATGTTCGATTTAAAAAGGATATTTTTTTTTTGATTTTTTACAACTTCCAACATCGAAATTTGATTTATTTTTCTGCTTTTTCGGTTTATCGACAGCTGATTTGTCGTTTTTTGTTTTCTCAAGCATAATCTTTACTTTTAAATTTTTTAAAATTGAATTTTGTGATTTTCGTTTGCAGGAAATGTCTTCCAATGAATGTTTTTCAATGGAATGCGACGCGGTTACCGTTGAAGGATCAGAGTATCAACGCTATTGTAACAGATTTGGTAAATTTTAATTTAACAAAAATTAGGTTTTTGATTTTAATTTTTGATTTTTATTTTTCTGTTTATATTTTATAGCCGTTTGCGAAAAAGAAGGAGTTTTGTTAGAAAAGAAGTAATATTTCACTGGATTTGACTCCTTATTGTATCATTACCTAACGTAGTAATTCATCAATCCTCAGACATCTTCTAGTTCTGTATTCTTGTAATAAATCCCAGATTGCTCTTCGCGCTCTTGAATCATACCGGAAGTCGGTTCGTTTAACATCACAATCTGAAATATTCCCAAAAAAATAAATCACACTGTGGTAAATAGTTTTTAACTAACAAACGAATTGACTCATTTCCCATTAACAAACCTTCAACTTCAATACATTCCACTTTAACACAATGTGGAAACACGTGATAATAATGATTTCCCTGACCTATGCAATCAGCTCTTACATTTTTATTAAAGTAGGATTCTTTTCACGTTGTACCAATGACAAGTTATTCAACTCTTTCTCTTCGGGATGTACAAAAATATTTCTCTTACATCCTGAGCAAATTTTAACTCGTTTTAAAGTTTCTACAATTTTAAATGGCCCAAAGTAGTTTCTCCTTCATTAGTTTCGATATGATGGAAATATGATTTCTGTGGCATCCTGGCCATACCCATCACTTCAGTTGCCATTGGTGGTAGAAATTGTGATTTTTTTTATTATTTTTCTTTTACGGTTCGAGACCGTAGATGATGATTTTCGGCCACGCTCGCCATGTAAACGTGCTCGCCACCAGGGATTGAGTTTGGAGAGTGTCCCTGGTCACTCTAGGTCGGATTTCTCGACTCTTATTTATCCCGTGTTGTGGAGGAAATCAAATCACGTCTTTTCGATCCAAAACTTTATTTCGACTCTTTTTAACAATGTAGCAATGTAACAATGGCCCCGCGGGCCGCACACGCTTACAAGCCCAATGGTGCTTCTAAATAATTTAAAATGTGCGCCTAAACGCAACCACAAATTTAATTATGGCGGCTAAATAAAATTCTAGGTTTACTAGGTTTACTCCAAACTCCAGACAAAAATGTGATGATTTTTTTTGAGGGTTTTTTTTTTTTTAATTTTTTGCAAGAAAAAAAATTATATTTTTATAATTTTTTCTTTTAGAAAAATGTAAAAAGAAAGTTAAATACGGGCGATGAAATAGGGCATCTGAAAACCGCTCATCAAATATAGAATATGATTTGTAATATTATGATGTCATGAGGAACTAAGATGGTCTGGTCCTCATGAGTGTATGTAGAGTTGAATGGGAAGTGTGATTATGTCATTTGGTTATTGTAAAGTGACATTGAATGATGCATAAAGACAATGCATCAAAGTTTATGATTTCAGGTTTATAAGTAAAGAATAAATCTCACCGTGTTGATTTAACTAAAAGTCTGTTGTGTGAATTTTTCCAGAGACTCAATTTGGCATTTCTAATTTCAAATCTTAATAAACCATCAATTTTAGAGTACAAATAAACAACGAACTATTCCAAGTGCTGAACATCGAATTCGGAACCCCTGATGTGTTTATTGATATGTAATGTGTTGTAAAAGTGTATTTAATTATAAGAAATAGGTTTTGTGAAGTAAGAGTACAGAATAATGTGTTATGTATACATTAAAAGTGTGCTTTTGAGTGAATTATGTTATTATGTGAAGTGTGATGGTATAATATGATGTCATGAGTAATGACATTATGTATAGTGATTTTTGTATTGAGTTTTGTATATTTGTTCTAAAACATGTTTTCAACTTTCAAAAATGACTGCGATCCACTAACTTGAAACTTCTAGTTCTCTGGTACATTCGCGTTCAGCATTACAGCTGTAAATGTTTAATGTGCTTTGAATTCATTTGTGTATTATAAAAGAGTAACGGGTACCGGTATATAGAGTTAATAAGAATGGATTGTGAAGTAGAAGTAGTAATACTACGTGATTTATGATTTAGTATAATGTATAAGTTAGTATTTGATGATGTAGTGAAGAACACAAATGATCTGTTTCTTCTAAAGTGCTATAATGTGAAATGTGAAAGGAGATAATTAGATGTCACTTGTTAATGTAAGGTGACATGACATGATTTTGTTTATTGTTTATGTAGTGTTTTTAACAAACAGAATACCGGTAAATCTTCATCTTCATGCTGTTATGATTTTTAAATTCATTCTTCAACAAAAAAGTGACCTTAAAATCTTGTACACATACACATACAATAGCATGGTATTTAGGACTTTGAGCACCTTGGGCAGTACGACGAGAAACGCCTTCTAAGCAACCTCACAATCTAAATGTGACAGAAACTTAAATAAGACAAGACAAGTCTAAATATGACACAATACCAAAACCTACATAGTTAAACAACTTGCCGCAACGAAAGCCAAAGACAACCAACAAAACAAAAATCTACGAATCGAAGAAAAGCCAAGAAAGATCAACAAAAATGGAATCAAGAATAAAAAAAAACCCAAATCATATAGAAATCACTACAGGAAAATGAAAAAGTCAAGAAAGAAGAGTAAATAAAGATACAAATAAGCAATAAAACAAGTTAGGCCTAAGTGCAACCAATGTTAGTGTTAGAGAAGTGAATAAGAAGCCAAGAGAGAGAAGAAAGAAAGATGTTGCCTGGAGCAAAGCTAATGCTTTACTGGTTTAATAATGTGATTAGATTTGCAAAGAAAACTCTTAACAATAGTCATGGATTTGATACATCACATCATTATAAGAAATAATTAGAAGGAACGACTCATCAAGAATGAAAGCATATGACAACAATAGGCACATGCTAAAAGGCTTAAACAAGGCACAAGTGATAGGCTTAAATGTATATTAGAAGAATTCAGAACCTTAAACCTAATCAAAACACTAAAATATTATCAAAATTTTATTTATTCGTTCAAATACGACACCATGCGAATTGGTTTTGACGCACATTGTTGACCGATTGTCTAATTTGGTCACGGAACGGACGCCATTTTCCCAATTACAGTACCGCAGTGGCGATACGATGTCTATCGACCAAAACTAATAAAAATTTCGCGCCCAAATACAATTTAAAAATTATCTGCACCTAAATAATGCAACCCAATGGTGCTTCTAAATAATTTAAAATGTGCGCCTAAACGCAACCACAAATTTAATTATGGCGCCTAAATAAAATTCTAGGTTTACTCCAATCTCCAGACAACATTGCTTTCTTCTTTCTCGCGATTTCTTGTATACAAGTAAGTAAGTTCTGAATTAAAGCTAACATATTAGAATTATAACGTATTGCTCAAAGTAAATACCATATAAATATAGCGATGATGATTTGGGAGATGATGAGTTTTTTAAGAAAAGTTTGGGACCTAAGTATGAAGTAAAATGGAAAAAGAAAAAAAAATGTGATTGTTCAGCGCTATTACAACAAGCGCTGTAATGCAACGCGCTGAAGCACGACGCGCTGAAATTTAATTATTTTTAATCCCGTCCGCTGAGATGCAACGCGCACAGATAGGTACCACCCGTTTTTTTGTATTTGTTTTTTTTTAATTTTTTTCAAGGGAAAAATTATATTTTTATAATATTTTGTTTACAGACATTTAAAAAAAAATTGGCTAAAATTAAAGTGAAGCTGTAAGGAGCGCAGCCAAGCCAACCACGACCATTAGGGGAACTAAAATAATAATAAAAAGGTTACCTGGTGCGAATACTGCGAATTAATCCTTCGAACCCTTTCTTTCTTGGCAGCGACAACGTCGACGTCGAATACAAGTCTCTCTCTCGATATCCGATGTGTTAACAACTGATTTATCCGATGTCGCAGCTTATAACAGGACGATCTTCTTCCATGAAGTGAGTGCTCAATAAAATTCATCTTCTGGTTCTGTATTCTTGTAATAAATCCCAGATTGCTCTTCGAGCTCTTGGATCATACCGAAAGTCGGTTCGTCTAACATCACAACCTGAAATATTAAAAAAAAAAAAAAAAATACATAAATCACATTGTAAATATTTTAGAAATTGTAAATAATTTGAATTACATTTGGTCGACCAATCAACGCAACTTCCGTTTCATTCCCCTGAAATTCCCACTGCGAATGTATTTTTCTTATCCAGAATCTGCAATTTTCGCATTAGATCATGAGTTTCTTTCTTCAACTCTTTCTTCGAGTTTATTTTAAACTACCAATATAAAATTTAAATAAATAAACGTCATTTCCGGTTTTCAAAAATCATTTAAAAATACTTTTTCGAAAAACTTCAAATGTTCTTCGACCGTCAGTTGGTCAAACAACATGTTGTACTGTGGACATAGTCCCAAATTCTTTCTCGCCGCGACGGTTTCGGTGCAAATGTCGCATTTGTAACGTAAGCAGTGCCCTCTGACGGCAGAAACATTTCGGTCATTCGATCAAGATGGACATTATTGTATCCGAGCAAAGCTGTCCTTCGTACATGTTCAAACTCAAGTTATTAACGGCCATCACTCACTATATAAAACCGTAAGCGCAAAAAACCGGAAGTAGAAATAATTTCACATTTATTCGGTTTTATACTTTGAATAAATTCAGAGATAATCAGACCAGTTCTTCTTCGAATTTATCTCTGCTCTGCGTCTCGTCATTTCTTGATTGACAGCTTTTGCCCGAGTCCAATAAGATTTCTATGCAAAAAAATAAAAAATTTCATCAATTTAAGTACTATTAAAAAACTGTTTTTAATTTGATTTTATATTACAGTGAACGAGAAATAGAATGGTTTTGGTACTCCGTACGCTCCCGGTCGTACGTTATCGATGTATCAAGTGAGGAAATTATGTATAAATAAAGGTACTGGCAATATTCATGAGGATTTGACAAATCGAAATTTTGTCGCCTCGTGTTGATTCACTTAAATTCTGCCATTAAAGTCCCTCGCGTGAAATGGTGCTGAAATTACGATGTAAAAGAAGAAAACGACGTAAATCAATTTAATTCCCATGAATTTCATCAATTCCTAAATAAATAAAAAAAAACATTAATTTTGATGCTACATCGTGATTCACACTAAAAGAGAAACCATTTTGCAAAGCCATGTTTTTAATATAAAATATTATTTGTTTATTCGTGCATTTTTCAGCGACACCTGGTGGTCATTTGAGCAACTTAAGTTTCATTCACCACCTGTTGATAAAACAAAATTTCTAAAACTTTTATTAAAAAAAAACCAAAAGAGATATACAAAAATACAAATATATAAAAAAAAATAAAAATTAAAAATTATAAAAATGTAATTATACTGAGATTCGCATCCGAAATATAAAAGTTTAAATTTTCATCGCTGCCGAAAGAATTACACGCCGAAGTTAATTCGGAGCGACAGGAATTCCACATATTATCATCGACATTCATTTCTAGAGAATTGTCATCGGACGAACCGATGCACGAAATAAAATTGACGTTGTCTACAGTATCCGCGCCATCTTCCGTAAATCAAAAAGAGTTCAGTATCTTCCAAATAAATAATCGCTTTCGTTGCTTTTCGTTTTCCGTATTAATTTCGTCGTCGCACGATGAAAACGACGAAAACGACTCATCGTATACAATTCACTTGTCTCGTACTTTTAACAAAATTAAAAATATTCAATCATAATTTACAAAGGAAATCAAAATAAAATCGAAAAACAAAAAACTTGTCTTGTAAATGGATGGTTAAAGTCACTAAAAGGAAATTAAAAATCATTAAATTAAAACTGTTGAAAACCGACATTATAAACTCCGGCATTTTGTACCTGATGATACAAAAGTAACAATACTGGCCATAATAAAAAAAATTGGTGGGTTTATTATCTGACTGTGAGTGTGAATGGCGACTACTTCCGCTGATCGTTGTTGCCGGCACCTGTTAAACGCATAAAACAAATATGTTACGTTAAGCCATTTTATCCGGGAAACCCAATTACCTGCTCGTTATTGCGCCTGTTGTTGCATTTGTTGTTGCACATGCTGCAGCTGCGGTCCATTTCTTTGCAAAATACGCATGTTCACTCCCGGTAGATTGATAAAGACGTTTCCCCTTTCGTCCACCATCTGATTGGCGCCTTGAATCGGTGTTTCCGCCGCAGTCGGTTTAGTTGGATCGTTTCGCAGCTCCATCGCTTCTACTTCCGGGTGTTCCTGAATGTAAGTTTGACGAGCGCGTTCGGCGCCTTTCTCGACTTCGAGTCGGTTCGATTCGGCGTCGTTAGAATACAGCAGACATCTGAAAAATTTGTTGTCTCAACAAAAACTCAATTCAAAACATCGACTAAAAAAAACAAAAACATGCCTTCCGGTGTGGAAGTGATTATAATCGGCGATCGGTTCACGACAGACGTAGCAAAACAACTGACCGCAAGGACAGGTCATCTTATTACACCCGTATTCCTTGATG
>JAQFZP010002495.1:0-13490 GCA_034695745.1 Geophilus truncorum | reverse complement strand
CCAGATGTACGTGGAAATGGAGAACGGTCTGAAATTCTCAAGCTCCCGCGAAACCTGCAGCAGAAAAATCCAACCGGGCATCAACGGCTACATGGCTTTCAATATCACTGACAAAAGTAACAAACTTTAAATTTACCACAATAATATTTCTTGGTCTTAATTAAAAGCCAAGTAATAATTTTCTTTTTAATTAAAAACAGGTGATTGCATCAGTCACGAGACTGTCAAATCAATTGCAACGACTAAGGTGATACTATTCGCCCCACTGTATCACTTCATCACTCTGCTTTTGGTGTTTCAAGTGAGGTGAATCTGTGTGTGCAACAATAGACAAGAGAAAAAGTATTTTCACTTTTAGTTTTCCTTTTCCTTTTCGATTCGGACATCGCAGTAGGTGAGTTGCAAACCCACAGTGTGTTGTGTCGACCCACAAACTTGGACTTGACCGGTCCAGTTTATTTTTTAAAAAAGGAAAAAGAAATAAATTAGCAATGCATTGACTTTATACCACTTTTGTGATGTGAGGATGTGCAACATTGTAAGTGGATGTCATTTTTAAGTGCTGCACACTTTCCTTTTCCCCATCATGGATTTACAAAGAAAAAAAAAAAACTGAAACTTTAAAAACTGGAATGAATTTTTAGGAAATTCAAATCACAAGTGATGTTTGTTCCCAGAAGTGATTTAATTTCCTTTTTTTTTAATTTTGAAAATTTTGGAAAAAAATATTATGAAAAAAAAAAAGTGAAAAAAAAATTAATTTTTTTCTTTTCAGTTAGAGAAAAGATGGCAATAATGTAATTCAGTGATCCACCCTGTCTCTTAATTGCACTTGTGCAGTTTGTTTTAATTTTTAATTAACAAGAAAAAACAAATTAAAAATGTAGGGGTTTTTTTTTTCACAAGTTTTTTTCTTGGGTTTGAGAAAAGTGATACTTTTTTTAGCTGCACATTTTGTTACTATAAATTCAAATTTAAGGTTTTAAGAATAAAAAAGTGAAATTGAATTGGTTGAAATTGCTTTATGGGTGTGATTTAGAGGTAAATGTACTCTTTAAAGCAGGAGTTTTATTTGTATTGGTGATACTATTGACAGTAACAATATCAATACAGCATGTGTTTCGGGTTTTCTTAATACCCAGTAAATCTAATCATTTTTCACAAAGTCATGACTTCGGCCATTTGTATTAGTAGTTAGTAACAAAACCACAGCATGAAATAGAGAATGAGCATTGCAGGCAATATCTGCAGGCAGGGGCAGCAAGAACAGTTTTTGAAGTAAATATTTGACTTATAAATGTTGTAATATTTGATAATTACAACATTTATAACAAAAAAGCATATTCTATTATGCTTAATTTAAAAAGTTATAAAATTTTTAGGTAATACAAAAAATATTTCTATTTTTAAAGCACAACATTGTTATCTATCAATACTTTTATGAATCTACATTTTGTTTTTGTTTTCAAATTAACGATAAAAGTATTGTGATATTTCTAAGTGGTGGGTTACATTCCTGCTTTGAAGAAAGAGCTCAGTTATCGAGCTGCGTTTTCTTTTTTGCCTTTAAACTAATTAAATTTGATGCATCAGCAACTGGGTGTGGACACAAGAGAGGAGGAGAAAGATGTTGACTGTAATTTGTTAGTGAGGAAGGGAAATTTTGTTCTTTGGTAAATCCCCACCACCAGCTCCCTCTGTTGTTTATGTGAAGTGTAAATATTCATGAGTTTTTTTTTGCATGAGGAGAAAGAGATAATGGTCAGAGTGAAGGCAAATTAAGCAATTAAATTGGCAATGATTTGGGTTTGTAAAGAAAGTTGGATTTAAAAGGAGTTTTATTGTATAATTTACATTGTAAACTTTTAAATGATATTTTTAAGGGGTAAATTATTATGTTGGAATGAATACTTTGCCTTTTGGTGGCGAAATTTGGCACTTTGATCAATAATTCAATTTTTTGATATTTTATAATTTTATATATAATTTTATAAATTAAAAATTGTAATGGACTACTATGGTCATACACAACATTATATTTTCAGACTAAATTTCTAGTCAATTATAAATATTAATCCAAAATTATAAAAACACAATTAGTCAAAAATATTTATTTTTGTTATGCATTGAGTTAAACCAAACTTTTCTGATTATTTAAGCCTATCGAATCAATAGCATGAAACTGTGGTGACTGTTTTGTACCCACCCCCATCCCCAACGAAAATCTCCCAAACCACGACTTTGTGGCGTCAGCTGTCAATCTCATGCCAAGATGGCGCCCAGACTAGCTATTATTAATGTAGAAAACAAGGTCTGCTCATTGCACGCGATTTCGCGATACCAATTAGGAAACTCGCTTGTCTCTTTTCCCTCTATTGTGATTTGCAGCACAATATTTCAGCTGAATTGGGAAAAAATGCAAAGCGGATTAGGAATTAAGCTCAACAAATGTTGAACATAACTGAGGGAATGCTTACAAGTGTTTGTTGTTTTGTTTATTTCAATTTATGTTGTCGATTATTATTTTGAGGGAAATTGACTTACGGTTCGTTGCACCAACAAAAGTTAAAGTTAAACCGTTCGAAATGCTAATTGCAATTGGTTTTATAGACGATTTTATGTGTAACAAATAGCAGAAGAGTTTTTCTGGTTTATGTCGATGATTTATTTAATTATATTTTCGGAGTCTGAAGACATTAAATAAATCAAAGACTTGTTATGATGTTAGTGATCTTAGTCTAGTCGAGGAAGTTTTAGATGTAGAGTTACAGATTTTCGTACAAAATATCTCGCATTATATGCTCATAAATACGGTACATCGAGTACCGTTAATTCAGTTAAAAATTTAACTTTTGTTGGAACAAATAAATTTTTAAGTTATAAATTACAAAGTTGATTATTGCTTTTGTTTACGTAAAGTTATTACTTTAGGAATTAAGCCTAATTTTTTTTAGTTTTGTTATTGACAAGTGACTAAAACGCTTTGTAATTGAGTTTGGTGCTGCTTGGTGGAACTTTAAGCAGCTAAATGAGCCCATGGCACAAAAACTACACTTGAACTCTAAGCCAGAAGACAAACTGAACCACAAATCCATGTTTGTTGTCTTGTGACTATGGGCTCTAAGCAGATGGGAGGAAGTTTGGATGACAAGAGTTTGCAAAATCAATTTTATTGTGGCACTGCTCAAGCAAGAGGTGGGATTTTGTTGGAATCTAGATGTGGGAGTGTCAAGTGACTGGGTCAAAACACCCATTTGCCTGCCTTTGTTTGTGGCTCTGGCAATTTGATCTGCATAATGCAGATGAGCCATTTTGAGGGAGCTGCAGTGCTTTTGTTTTTGTGGACTTGCAAATTGGCATCAATTACTGGGATTTAACTCCTCCATGTGTTGCAAGTCTGGGATTTGATGTTAAACCAGTTTTCCAGTTTAAATTGACCTCAATAATTGGGTTTATCTGCTTTGCAGTTACAGTAGCAGAGGATGGTCATTTTGAAAACTGTTTTACAAGGTCATGAAAACAGACTTTTTAACTTGTGGTTGGCAAAACTGGCATTAAAAGTACATTAGCCGTGTGGTTTTGGTGTTTATTACTTTTTTTTTTTTTTTTTTAATGAGTGAAATGTGTTGGGTGGAAGTTCTGGACATTGTGTTGCAAGAAATTTGAAAAAACAGATTTTTGGTGTAAGTTTTTAGTGTTTATATAGACATTAGTGGCATTTTGAAATTAATAGAGTTAAAATTGGTGGTTGAAACGTCAAACCCTGCACTTGGAAAACTTTGAGTGTAAAACCCTTTTGGTGTCTTTTAGTGACAATACCGTAGTTTTGGTATTGACATTTTTATGGTTTTTGGAAAATCGTTTTTTATATTCAAATGTAAAAAAATGATCCCAAAAATTCGTTTCAAATTTTCTTAATGATGTGGTTTTTATCTTTCTGGAAAATTCGTAAACGATAAATAATTGCATTATGTTCGAGACTTTACGAAAACTTAAGCAGCAATCGCTTTATATTTATAACTTACAAAATTCCTTGTTGAATTTATGTTTAACATGTAATTTATAATTTATACACAATAGTACAGTGCATGTTATGTCATCTTTTCGCAAAGTCTTTATTTCGGTACGGTAACAGAATTTATCGAATATGAATGAACGGAAGTGGTTTTTGGGTGGTTGGAAGTCAAACATTTTATTAATAACTTCCAACATGGAAATTTTGATGTATCAAAAAAGTATTCTGTCAGCCAATCACTATTTTGCTTCTACTTCAACTCATCCATAGTAAATTTTCACTACACAATAATTATTCTTTTAAAGTTTAATAAGTAATTCTTCAGTAAAAAGCTCTTAAAGAATACATTGCCAAAGAAAAAAGTTTCACCAAACCTCAAATTACTTCTTTTTTTCTGTGCAGTGAATTTAATTTAAGGGATTAAAGACTAACTTAATTTCACCTCCATTCCTAATCCATACTAATCTCTTTCTCTTTTTACAAGGTTAAATTTATTAATCAATTTTCCAATGTTTTTGCACTGCATTTTGCCAACCTACTGTAACAATAGCTAAAAAATAACCGACAACCCCCGCCATTTTCTTTCATTTTATTCGGGATTAATAGATCCATTGAGCCGTTATTAATCTTTATCACTCCACCATTATCCGACACTTTACGACATGACATAAGTGTCACTTTGTGTCCGTGTCGCACTATATGGCAGCCATTTTGCCATACGGCGCTGCGGCCATTGGATTCAATTGAAGAAAGTGGAAATAAGGTGAAAAAGATGGTCGCTCGTAACCATGGCAACCGTGAAAGCAAACGATTGAAACTTGCTTTATCTGTGGCAAAACCGAGAAGGGGATGGCGAAAAGTGACCCTTGAATTGAAGCTGGGAGTTTAGCTCGGTCACCTTTGACCTCTTTGGCGTGGGATTGTTTGCACTTGGCCGGTTTTATTTCACCTAACTGAGAGCGTTCAACGCTTGTAAAGGGATTTATTTATACAACCATAAACATTTGTCTAAAGTGCACCAGTTGTCTTTACATTCTTTAACTGTCATTGATTTATGTTTCGTTTTTAAAACGTAGTGGTAAAATTCACTGAAAATATCTTAAGAATCTGGTAAATCTGAGAAAATCTTGAATATTTTGGTGAAAAATATATAAAAAGTTTCTAAAATTGTGTATATTTTATAAAAATTTATAATAATTCTGAAAAAAATTAACAAAAAAAAAAGACTTAAAAATCTCTGAAAATCTTAGGGATTTATCAAGATTAATTGAGGATTTTACGAATTTTTCTGTTTGTTTACAAAAAATTTAAGATTTCCACAGATTTATATAAAAACGCCGAGATTTTTAATGATTATTTTTACCCATTTGTGAGATGGATCAAAACCCTTATAAAAAAAAAAACCGTGAAATTACTTCCATTTCATGCCATCACAACCCACAATATCACTTCAGCTTCCAAAAATCACTTTTGTGTACCTAATCCTTCTTTTCCAGCTTAAAAATCCTGAAATCCCTCTTTACTTCCTTTTTATAAAACCCCCCAAAAAAAATTGTGCTAAAAGTGTTTCACCACACCGCCACCCGATGGCGCCACGACTCTCCCAGTCGGATAACAGATGCAAGAGTGCGCGGAAGACCTTGGGGTCCTCCGCAGCTCTCTGGTGCACCTCACGTGTGTACATCCGCGAACTTTGCCCTTTAATCGTGATCCCGACGACTTTATTGCGCCGCTTAATCACAGGAAACCCTCCAATTGAGGCCCCCGAACGCCGATCCCACCGTCGCCGCCCTCGGCGCCTCATCCGTGCCGTCTTTGGTCATCATCCATCGCTCTCTCTCGTCCCAAAATGGCCGTGTGATGGCATGGCGATGCTGCTGCTTGTAGCTGCTGCTCGGCTTCGATCTCGCTCGCCCAGTGACTGAGCCCACATCGAGGAGACTTTTACGGCTCGCAACTCGTGTCTAATGGATGTTGGTTTGGTCGGCCGCAACTGAATCGCGGGGCGAGCCGCCAAAAATATCACACAACCCGGCAAAATGGCTGCGAAGGTGGCCCGTGTTTGCGCCCGGATTATCGTCCTCGTCCTTGCGGTCAATTTCAACACAGTTTCGGGTAAGGAAATATTTTTATTTTTTAATTTTTTTTTTAGGGGGTTAATTGGGTACCTGGGTTGGGTATTTTAGGGTTGTTGGGATGTTGTTATATATGTTATTTATTTATTTATTTATTATGTTTTTAAGATTGGAAAATATTTTATTTTTTTTTGTTGTTTTTGATGTTTTGAGTTAATTTTGTCTGCTTAAAACTCATTTTTGTTGTTTATATTTTTTTTTATTTTGGTTTTGATAATACAATTTTTTTGGGTTTTATATTGATTTTAAATATTTAGAATAATTTTTTTTGGTTTTGGATAGATAATTAATGCTTATTAGTTGATGTGTAATAGAGAAAGGGTTGATTTTAATTAAGAATACATTTTTTATTTTTTATTTGATTTTTTTTTTTAACTACCTGAATTAGGTATATCAAGTGGCTGTGGATGTGTGAATTATTTATTATAAGATTTATCATATAAAACAGACTTTGATAGATATTTTAAAAAAAATTTTAGGTTAACATTTGGTTATCAGAGATTTATAGTATATTTAATTTAATAGATATTTTTATATAAAAATATAAAATTACGGTTTTCAAAATGATTTTAGGTGTAAAAACTTTAGTTCTGTGTATCTAATTATTGCCACCATTTGTCTTATAAGAGGAAAAAATAATCACATGATTGATTGATGAGGTATAAAGTGTGTTTTTCCTTGTATCCACTATCTGTTGTGGGTATTGATGTGTATTTCAGCACCAGATGGAGGAAAACAGTTCACAGCCACTAACCTCGAATCAGGGACGAGGAAAGACATAAAAGACGAAAAGATTGAAAACCCAAATTGGAATTAACAGATCTCTACTGCTGAACCCCAAAACACGGCACAAAACGTCGGTGATCGGGGGAGACGCGAGACTCTGAGGCTTGGATTTGGAACCCGTGAAAACGGGGGAATTAATCGATGCAAACCTCACTGTCGAAAATTTTTTCCCTGCCGAACATAATTTGGCCGTTACTTCGACTGCGAGTTTTTCCTCGGTTTTAAGGATTAGGAAATTGATTTAAAAGTGAAATTAAAAATGGTCGTGCTTTAGTCGCGAAGCCAAGCCCCGCCAACCTGAGGTGAATTTTTATGATTTTTAATGGCAAAATGGATTTTTTTGCCATCTGGGGGTGAAACTCAGTAAATGAATGAGGATTTCTCACTTTGAGTGCTGGTTATGGCTGCCAGATCAATATGGCCACTAATTCCAGGGTTCTCTGTGTTTCCATTGTGTTTTGGGTGTGTTAACTAGGTTTTTCCCTTCCACTATTTTAACCTGGTTCCTCCTACAGACCCTCCAACACTCATACCTTGTGACTGATCAATAAATTCCCCCTCTGTACACCCATTTCTGGCTCTCACCTCCTTTTTTTCAGCCTTTCACTTCTTTTAACCTTATGTCAGACAACAGATGTTTTGGAATTGTTGTAAAATCTATGTTGGTCTTCCATCTTGGTTCAAGTTGTGTGTGTGAGGATATATTTTTTTTTTTGATTTGTCTGTTGTTTGGGATTTTTTTTAATTAGGTGGGAATTATAGGATTTTGTGATTTTTAGTGGAAGTGAGTTGTTGCCAAGAGCTGATTTTTTTTTACTGGTATTTTTATTTGCACAGAATTATTTGAGTATTGAATTGCAAATGTTAAAGCTGCTGTGTTATTTTCAAAAGCAGGCTTTCTGTGTATTTATAGGGTGCACATTTCACAACTGGGTTTTATGAGGTAAATAATAATACTAATCCAGTTTGCAGATAAAAACAGGAATTTTGCTGCTTTGCACTTACTGGCATTTCTTTGGTAGCACATGATAAAATCTGGATTTTCAAATGTGGCTTTTTCAGATTAAATTCTGGTCATTTCCTGTTGATATACTAAACCTGGTGATTCAGCATCAGATGTAGATTTCTATAAATTTTTAGTTTTTATTTAATTTTTTATTTTATTCCATATAAGTCGCACTTGATTAAAAGCTGTTATGTGAAAGCCACAATTGATTACAATTACAAGCTGCACTCGATTAGGAGCCGAGGCTTTTAATTAAAATTAAAATCAAAATATAAAATATGAAATTTGTTGAGAATTAAGTTGGAAAACTAGTTGCATACGGTATATATCTTTTATAAAAACATAGTTCTGGCCTTTGTACAAGTAATTAAAGCTGCCCTCGAATACAAGGTGTGGCAGAAAGGTTGAGATTTTTAATAGCGTTAGCGAGAAATGACTCAAAACTTACAATAAAGTATATCTCACTGTATTGAGCTTTGAGAAAAATTAATTTTAAGAAATAATATAATTCAGTATGAAAATTGTTTGGTATTAAAATGAGAATTTTGTAAATTCCAGTGGTATAAATTTTTTTTCTAAATTTCTAGAATTTGTCGGCTTCGGTTCGGTTTAAGGGTATAAGGTACAGACGTGATAAAAGTATCGTGAGATTGAATTCGATAACGGTGAAGTCACGGGTGTATCTTGTTCTTCTTTGATATCGAGTATGGATTTCTAGATTTCTTGGAAAAGAATTAACTGGAATGTATGAAGATATTGGCAAACCCAATGCTTTTACATTAATTTTTATATATTTTTTTTTGAAAATTAAAAAACTCTAACGGCCATTCGGAGGAAACGTGGAATTAACCGTGGAGAGGAAAGTTGTTGTTCAAAAGGATTATGAGGTGGATTAAACCACGCATAACAAATCGGACTATTATTTTAAGCTGCGTGTGCATTAAACGGTGCACTGACTGTGAAGAAAGAACGGCTTGGCTTTTTATGGGGTCGGCTTCGGTGTTTAAAAACTACAACTTGGCAGGACTAAAGGAACGCTTGAATCACGACTTTGAAACGAAAATGAGTCATTTCTTTGAAAATGTAAAAACCATTGTTGATTGTGATTGGTGATTTGGACTCAGCTCGACAAGACCAACATTTTGACTACCGGTACTCACAACACATAGGTCTAATAACTGTCAGTTGTGCCACCTGGTGTTGAAATTTGGAATTTTATAGCCAAAAATAGAAATAAATGCTTTCTGGTGTCAAATTTTAACAGTAGGTGGCAGAGCAATACAAGAAGATGCAAATATGCTTCTAGAACTACGCAACGATAAAAAGGCAATTGAAGGAACTGATGTTTTGCGAAATAGTTGCTTCTGCTTGTTTTTCAGGGCAGATTACACTCGGAGAATGGGAGCAAGTCTGCCTTTGTTATTGAATGATGGCAATGTTTCCAGAAGCTTTATGTGCACTTGGATGTTCTGACAAACACTATAAAAACTGCCATCAATTAGCTTCGAAGATATAACTCGCGATACACGCTGCTGAAGAAATCAAAATCAGAGCTGCAGTCGAAAAGAATACCTGCAACTCACTGAATAACAAAGACTTTGCGGAAATGTAAGCAACAATCGGCTTTATATTATAACTTACAAAATTCATTGTTTCCATGGCTAGTTATATCGCAAAACAATTTTCATAAAAACCACTCTTCGGTTTTATATTAAAGAATGCGTCGTAGTGTATGGCGGATGTCAATATTGTGCATAGTTTTTAATTCTTTGCTCAATTGCAACGTTTAATCCCAAACTTGCAACGGGAGGTGGTCGCAGCAAACGCCGGTCGTCGACAAGAGTCGACGAGCGGAGAATTGCTGGGCGTGCAACCACTTAGCCACTTTTTTTGAGGGAACGAACCTTGTCAAGATGAAGAAAGATGTCGTTTCACCATCGAAGAAAAGCGCTTGTTTATCGCTGTTCTACACCCGAATCTCATACTAATGCATCGGCACAACGGTCGAATGCTTTGCCTACGGTTTGACAGAGGAAACGGCAACTTTTGTCTTTTATTGATTGCTGCAACGTGCACACTATACCACCACCATTTTGCCTGCTCCTAATCACGTGATTGTGGGAATAAACCACAACGTTGTAATGCTAGTGTGGAATAATTTTAAGGGATTTTCCTAAATCTGGATGGAATTAGAAAACGAGGCTGAGTTGCAACGACCGACTCTCCAACAGCGCAATTCGACGCAGATTATCCATGCAAATGGTGTGCGTATGAAACTGAAATTGTTGCTTTGGAAGCGGCGGAAAAAATGAAGAGGAGGAAAGACGAGCGAGAAAAACCAAGATTAAATGGAATAAAAAGCCTAAAACCGACAAACTATGTCACGCATCTTATTTATTTATTTATTTAGTTTTGTAACAGCTAAACGAGTCACGCCGAAAATTTTCTGGAAAATGGTGGAATTGTTGATTTGACGGAGACGAAATCAAACAGCAGCAGGCGATGCTTCAAATTGATTTCGAAGCGCTTAGTAATTTATAATGCACTTACGGATTACTGTAGTTGGAAATTTTTCCAAACACAGAACGATCAATTTTTGATTACACGACATCAGTTTTGGGGCAAATTTAATTATCAAAATCGAAAATTGTTGCAATTTTTTCAACTTTGGCAACGTTAGGCCCCCGGAAGAAGAAAGTCGAATTGTCTTTTAAATTATTTATTTACTCTCGGTATGACTAAGAGAGTCTCGTCGGTCGTCGAAAAGCCGGCGTTTCTTGTGCGCCACGAGGTCACGGCACGGGTAAAAGCGGCAATCGGTATTATTCAAGATGGAGGATTCGGATTCGATGGAGGTTTCCCTTCCCCCGGGCGAGGGAGTTGGTCCTTCCTTGGGTCGATGAAGAAAGGGGAAGAGAAGAGCGTTGTCGTTTTCGAATCCCCTCCTTCTCCTCTTCTCCTCTCTCTCCGTTTTCTTTGCCCGCTCCCTGCTCTTATTCTTCCTTTTCTCTTTTGTAATTCTGTATTCTGACGCCAGGGGCCACGTAGGGGTCATATGTTCTCCTTTTTGGATATTTCAATTTTGCTTTGCAGCTTTTGTGTGTTTTATTAAAAAAAAAAACTGGATGCATTCAATGGTGTTTTGATGATGCAGTTAGAGAGAATGGGGGGTTGGAAGTCCGGGGGGAGGGTTGAGGATTAATATATTTAGGCTGTTATTGTAGCCTTGTTAATTTTGAACGATTTAACAAGTGTAGTACATAAATATTTACCGCGTTGGACATGAAATTGTCATGTTTTTTCATATTCGCAGTCATTAAGAAGGAAGGGGGTCGGATTCAGTTTTAATGGCGTTTGCGTGTCAACTCGTATGTACGTCAACAAAAACAGAAGCTTGTTCAAGCGCTTTATCTTTTATTTTTATTTATTTTTGTTTGTCGGTTTTTTAATGTATTGGCATTGCATTTCGGGAAATGGGAGATTAAGAATACGAGTCAGTGTTTGGCGTCATCAGCATCAGCTACTTTGGTCATAAACGATCAGGAGTGGAATTCGTAAAATTTTGCTTAAAATATTGAGTACGAATTTACTTGTAAATATTAGTATTTTTGTGTAAAATTATTTCATGGGAATTTGATTAAATCTACGCAAAATTTTGTGAATCTGAAATTTTTCGTAACTGAACACATGTGTAAACATAGCTTTAGGCAAAACATATCTCTCGTAAGTGTAAGATTTTGACGATGATTTAACAATATAGAGCAATGGATCTTTTTAACAGAGCAGATAAAATAAACATCCCAGAAAAATACAACTAAATATAAATTTAATACATTCATCTCACATTTGACATATGTTTTCGCAAGAACTCTAATACCACTTCACTTTCTGAAATCATCTGAAAATCCTGTATAAAAAAATTACAAAAACTGAATCATTTTTTAAATTTCCCAATTGTTCAATTAGACCCTGACCTCCATGCTTACAGCAAAATACCATACACACATAAATGAGATCTAATTCACTTGGCTGCCATTGCTCATGATGACTTACAGCTCATCACCTGCACCTGTTTCCATTCTCCACACCCTTTAAAAATCATCACTTGATGACAAGATAAACCACAACGAATTAACACCTGCTAAAAAACACCATTCAAGACATTATCAAACCAATCTGCCATTACTTCCCATCACTTGTCACTCACCCAACACACCCAAGAACTCTTCAAAAAAATAAAAAAAAATTCTCCAATCAAAGCAGAGTACACAACATCCACCTGTGGGGGGTCCAAACAACCATTCTCCATTCCATCAAGCACAATTCTCATTATTGAGTGGCACAGGGTCACACAAACACCTTATCTCAGCCCACTTGACATTGTTCATTACCAACCTCACCAATCAACTGCTGAACTCACTTTGCTAGAGTCACCTAGTGACAAAATTGAAAAAAAAACACAAAAATCCAATATCAAGTTTTTTTTTCTTTTAGTGAAAAAAAAAATTTATTTTACTTTTTGCTGTCATATAAGTTATCTACTTCATTCTGCTGGCAGTCCAAAAATCCACTAGACCCATCCTTGGAATTCAAATCACCTTGTTGCCAAAACCCGCGCCGGGTTAAAGGTGAAGTTGTCGAGGTAATCTTGTGGAATTGACTTAGTCATTCCTCACACTCCTTTACATTTTTTGTGCCTTCCGACATCAGCTTCTTTTCTTTATTCAAGTTCTAGGGCCTTATATTGCAAGTTATGATTCAAGTGTAATGTAAAAAATCTTTATGTTAACGGATTACGGAAAGTATGCGTTACGTGCCTAAAATCGAGAGGGTTTTTAAGTATGGAAAAGTTACATTTAAAAATAAGTGACTTTTGTTATATGCGACCTGTCACGTGACATTTTATTTTATAAGGAGTTTTATATTTTATTGTTTTGATTAGTAGAAATTTTAATACAAAGTTGTTTGGTTTTTTCATTTACCTTATGTTTTCGCAAGAAATTTATTACGCCAAATTCTAGAATATTATATGGTTAAAATAATTAGTATAGTTTATCGATATTAAAGTAATCTTCTTCAAAAGTAATAATTTAACATAAAATTACTGATAAATTTATTTATATTATAATGTAGTTAAAAAAAATTAGTTACAGCTTTTTTTTTATAAATGTATTTATTTTAAACATTTTGAATATATTTTTAGATATTTTAGTGGATTACCCAGACTTTTTTTTATTATAAAATTACATACTCACTACCGGTACCACTTTTAAATTTTATTTAAATAATTATTACTATTAAAGTAATATTTTTCAAAAGTAATTATTCAACATAAAATTACTGATAAATTTATTTTATATTTTATTATAATATATAAAAAAAAATGTAAAACATTTTTTTTTCTAAATAAATTATATATTTTATTTCAAATCATTTTTGAGATATTTTAGTTGATATTTAGCATGAAATGCATTTCATTTATTACAAACTTTTTTTTATATAAAATGTTATTTTAGAAACCATCACACTTATGTCACATTTAGCCATT
>JAQFZP010002494.1:0-13495 GCA_034695745.1 Geophilus truncorum | reverse complement strand
AAAATAAACAGAATAACTTAAATAAACAAAGAGATATAAATTCCTAAATAATACAAATTAAAAGGAATTTCTAACAAAAGGGAAATGTCACGAGCCACAGTGGTTGTGGAATATTACGTCAGTCTCACTGAATTCCCCTAATTAAACGCGTAATTCCAAAATGAAGTGAAAACATTTAGAAAGATAAACTAAGTTCAAATCATATACGGCTTAAATTAAAATAACTCTAAACTAGGCAAAATTAAATAAAGACAGAGAGTGGACAGAGAACTAACTCAAGCCAAACTCTGTTAAGAAGTGACAAAATAAATCGTATAAAGTAAAATAGAAAACTAAAAATCCAATGAATAAATAATGAGCAAGTGACTCACTCAGAAGAAGATGGAAAAGATAAAAATAAATTTAAATGAACACTAGCGCAAAGAAAATAACGCGGGAGGAAATAAAACTAAAAACAAAAATAAACTAAAGAGAAGAAGCGCGAAATTCAAATAAGGGAATGGGTACGCGACTCGTAACAAACAATTAATCAGTAAAAATTTAATTTTAAATTTACCCAACATTTCTAAAATTTAAAAATCTCGAAAAAAAAAAATTTTTATTTGAAAATTTTTATTTTTATTTTTTTTAGAAGCGAATTCGGTGATTCGTGGAGGGATCAATTGTCCGATCATCGGTGGACTGGGTAAGACATTTCCTTTTTGTGCCTTTTATGTTGTTGGACGTAATTGTTTGTTTCCTGGGTGAAAAAAGGTTTCCATGGCAACTTAATGGAAGCTAATGAGTAGATTTGATCCGGCATTGCGAGCTTAAAAAATTCTTTATTTGATTTTAGTTATTTATTTATTTGCTGTAGGAATTTAGCGGTAATTTTTTTTTTTTTGGGGGGGGGGGTAAGGTTTGCCCACTTTTAAAACAAAATTTTTTTTAAATTTTGATTTGAATTTAATAATTTAAATTTTTATCTTTAAATATGTTAAAAATGTTAACGCTCGCCGCACCGGGGGTAGGGGACCCCTCGTTGCACCCATGACTGGTCACTTTGACCCATGTAAATCTGCGCATGCGCGAACTTTTCTTGCACTTGTGGGCATCAGGTTTTACTTGTGCCCAGTTTTGTAAACATTGTGTAATGGCGGCTAACATGAATCTGGTGCTACAAAAATTGCAGGCTGCTTTTGATGAAGAAGGGTAAAATTACAATCATTAAAACCATAGTCATAACCTAACCATAACCAACTACAAGGCTTGGGCACATCTAAAACTAGATGTGGTTTGAATTTAGCAGCAGGCGAAATATAACAAATTCACGAGGGGAGACATGACCTAGATTCCATGTATTGCAGGCTTTCATGCAGCAAGGGGCAGCTTTTGATGTTTTTTGCATGCAATTAGAACTTTAATTGTTAATAACTTTTTTAAAATAGAAGTTAACACTGAATTTTTTTCTGGTATGCGTTTACATATAATTAAAAGGAAAAGTCAAGAAATTTCAGCCACTTGAGAGGAATATTTATATTTTTTTGGAATTTTTTAATGTGAAACTGGTCATTTTGACTCGTCATGGGTCACCAAGAGTTAATTTACAAAATATATAAACAGAAATTAGCTTTGCTAATGGTTTATAAATATTTGACAGTTTTAAATTTTTTTTAAAAACAATATTTAAATTCACTTGTATATTAAATTCTTATATTACATGAGGGTCTTGGGACATAAAACATTCTAATAGAATAAATATCTAAAAGTTAATTATTATAAAATGCACAAAAATAAAAAATAAACAAAATTCTTTTGCAGAAATTTTAAAATTTTCAGAAATTTGACCAAAAAATAAAAGAATAAATTAAAAATAATGAATTTTATCAACATTTATTTATTTATTTTCTATAACTCTATTATTTTAGGTGTTAATGTAAAATCAGGGGAAATCTTTCCAGCCATTTTCCCCGAAAAAGGCCCAGACTTACCTCTTCGTTGTGCAAGACAGCTGACTGGGTCTCAGCAGGTGAATAATTAGCAATCTGTTCCTCTTGTTTGTTGTTTTTCTTTTCCATGTCTTGCCTGCTTCCATGACTACCATTGGAATTCCTTCGCTGTCTTCATTCTTCTTCCGCATGATGGAATTTTGCCATTACCTTGCTTTATTTTCTACTTTACAGATGTTGGATATCTATGACAGCAACTTGGGACTTCTTCGAATTGGGCCGTTTAATTACGAACCACTGCGAGGAAGCGATTTGTGGTTGTCGCAATCGGATTCTTTTATTCTGCAAGTAAGTATCGTACTTTAGTCCCTAGTCGGATCTTTCACAAGGATATCTGATGGTCTGAGTACTGTAGGTTATCGAGTTTTTGCTGAGCGTTAAAATCGGAGTCTGAGACTGCATTACGTCGAAGACGTTGACGTAATCAAACCGAAAGCCTCGGGGTGAACGGAAATGTTACAAGTATTAGGGATTTAAACATTGGCTGGCGACTGTAAAGAGACCGGGGAAAAAAAGATGGAATTAATTTATTCTCGTTGCAAAGTCAATATTGACACATGGATTAGAAGATTTACATGAATACGAGAGCAATTGGCTCAGGAGTGACCAAATTTGCAGCGCATATGGTAAAATTAATCCATACAATTTCTGCAATTACAAAAACATGGAAAGCTTTAAAGGGGAGTTGATGATGTTGGAAATTACTTGTTATTTTTTTAAAGTTGGGTGTGTGGGATTGTTTTGGTTCAGGTGAAAGAAGTTGTTACAGTTGTTACTTGTTGTGAAGTTTTGTCTGTGGAGTGTGGGAAGCAACATGTGAGGAAAAGCTCTAGACTTTAAGGCTGAAATCTTTCTGTCTACATGGGACACTCTTGTCAACATTTTAGTGTTACTTGAGTTTTGGATTCTTTATGGGAGGGGAAGTGCTTTGCCATCTGGTGTTGAGATTTAGGAGTTGCCGATCAATATATACTGTATATGAAAATACACTCTAAGAAAAATCAGGTGTAAACAAGTGCAGGCTTACACTTTTTTAGGTGTAAAATACTTTTTCTTAACACCTAAGGGAATGCATGAACACAAAAAAGGTGCTGCTCACGGGACAAGTATTTTACACCTAAAAAAGTGGATGCCTGCACTTGTTTACACCTGATTTTTCTTAGAGTGTAGGAAATCAGATTAACTGCGAAGAGATAAGATCTAGAGATCACCAATAAAACAAAAATCTATAATACTTGATTTTAACAAATAATAAATTTTAACACCAGGTGGCACTGCAATAACTTACTGTAGTCACCATGGCACATTGTCAAACACTAATGCACATCTATTTTTGACCGGGTTATAGGAAAACTATACCTCTTGCTCACAAAGAATATTGCATGAATAATTGATGCATGTGTGCATTTTTTGATTTGATGAATTATTGGTCTTGGCTTGGTTGGGGGCATTGTGGGAACTATGGCAATAATGAAAAAGTAATTTCCAGACGTTGATCACATTCAAAACATGTCAAGAATTTTCAACTTATTTTCTAAATTTGACTTCTTCACATTTAAATGTCATTGCATGTTTCCTGCTCAGCATTACTTTTTCATAAATCACAAAGTTCAGTTATATTTTGAATAAGTATGTAAAGACTTTAACATCATGTCTTGGCTCCATCAAAGAAAATTAGAATTTAATTTAAAATTTAAGTCATTATGAAATGAAATAGAAAACAGAATGAATAATGAAATTGGAAGAAAAAATCTTTATCTTGAACATTTCACTTGCATTCCTTAAATGCAAAGTGGCACACAATCAGGCTGTGTGAATTAATCTTGTTTATTTATTCCCACATTCTGTTTGCACAAGGCAAACCTTTACATTTTGCTTTAATTTTAAAGAATTGATGTGACCAGCTTTTCGTCGAAGGTGGAAACAAAATGAAGAAGAGAGGAAAGAAGAGAAAAGATAACCAGTATGTTCCTTTTAGCTCCATAGATTTAAATCTATAATAGATAAATCTTGTTCGCTGCTGGGGAAGAGAACTTTGAAGTAAAGTAAATGGTTGTCAAGCAACAAAGTTTTCTTTGGATAAAGAATGGTCAATTAAGTTCTACACAGTGAACAAGAAAAGTTTATTTTTATACAAGTGAACCAGTCACTGACCTGAGTTCTTTACATTCCCAATATTAGTGTACCTAGTGAAGACATGTAGGTCTCTCCTGGGTTTGAAGAATGACTGGGATGTACTAGAAAACCACTACCGGTACTTGCAGTCATTTCTAGTTCAAGTGTATGGCCAACAAGAGATGTCTTTGACAAGAGTGGCTGGAAAATCATAAGTGAATTTCAATTTTCAGTTTTGGCCAAAGAAAACATTATGGTTGCCAATAAGAACTTTTGTGGTGTAAGAGTAAATAGGAATTGGCAAAGCTTTAGCCAATGAGAAGTTGGTTACTCTGCTCTCTGTCGGCACAAGAAAGAACTGAAAAGTGCAAATTTCTGAATTTTAATTTCCACTTTTCGAACATTCGTATTTTCACTATTTTTTTTATGCAAATGAGATCTAATTATATATTCAAATTCAAATCTTCGAATTTTGACTTGAAAATACATAATTAGGGGTTTGTACTTACTTGACCGCTGCTTTTGCAAGTGTGTGAATGAATGGTGCTGAAGATCGACAAAATTAATTTTACAAAGAATAATATTTTACTGCATTGCACAGATGTTGTTTTAATGTAATAAATCAAGCTTGATATTTCTGTCTGTTTTCAATATTAAATGAAAACATGTTTTTTCTATTTCAGGGTGACATATACCGTACTTTTAATATCTAATAATATCTTTTAATTAGTCATACTTGTATATGTAATTTTGCAAAAAATGTAATGTAAGAATGTAAAAGAGACTGGTCAAATGTTTTTTTCGCATTTTGCCTTAGAATTTTGTTGGGCGCGTTCCTTTCAAATCTGGTGAAAATTGCACCGCAAATAACCGAACCTATAGAGCCACAGACAGACAGACACAACTTCAAAATATAGATATAGATTATTGCATTTAATAATACTAATAAATAAATAAATGTGATACAGTCAACTGTTATATTCGACCATAGGCGGGGTTCGGCAAAAGTGGCCGGATACAAGAGTGACTCTCTTACATCCGGCCATTCAGGCATTGGCCGATAATGGCCGGTTATGAGAGAGTTTTTATAAATATAAACTGTATATTTAGTTTTATATTTAGCTTACTTTATCTCACTTAATTTTATCATCTATGTATGATAAAAGAAGCATTTTTCGTGTCATTTCATGTCATTACAACGGGCGCCATTTTCACAATTGCTGATATGACGTCATTCAAGCTTCTCGTTTACTCGTTTATTTTTATAGATGGTGCAGGTTGCAAAACAAACTGTGCATGTCTTGTTTTGCAACCTGCGGCGTTTATAAACGAAAATGAGTAAACGAGAAGCTAGAATGACGTCATATCAGCAATTGTAAAAATGGCGCCCGCCGTTAGGCGAGCGACAACACGGAAAATAACAGTTGGCCCGGATATAAGGGAGTGGAGTTTTTTCTACTCTGCGGCCACCAGCCAGTGGCCGGTGGCCGGTTATAGGAGGTGGCCGGATAAAAGAGAGTAATTAGTGTAGTGCGACATTGAAACGGTTTGGGTACGGAACTTTTAGCCGGATAAAAAAGGTGGCCGGATATAACAGAGTTAATAAACAATCATATGGTACTTGTTAACCATTTTCCCATTATTGCTAAAATAGATGAATCAAAAATCAAGTGCTTGTTGAATGTTGCTTGAGACCACAAAGCTCGTTAGTCGTTACACGACGCAGGAAACGACCACAATACTCCGTTCTCGTTTTTCACGTGAAACTCATGAAAAGAGGTCAAGACACGAGATTCTCGTTTCTGGAAGCCCTGAAACGCGATTCAGTGCTATTTGTGAATGCGTTTTAGTCTATATTAAAATCATATTAATATAATATTGAAACTGAGTTTAATGTTTAATGTTTATTGAAATTATATGAAAAGGTATTGATATCTATTTTTTTTAAAAACGGAAATGGTGCATAAATAATATTCAGGAAATATCAAGTTTGTTTTATATATATCACTTTTTGATTTTAAATGTTAACTGGGTACTACAGTAGAATCTGCGAGTACGACATTTTAAGGGACTGTCTAAAAATCTCGTTATAATCGATTGTTGTTATATCCGGATTATTTTAGCATTGCTTGAGTTAGGATTGGGGAAAAATAAAAATGTCATTATAACCGGAATGTCGTTATAACCGAGGTCGTTACTCGCGAATTTCACTGTACTGAAGTTTTTAATCGTAGTTTCTTTCCTCTAAACAATAAATTTACCTCATTTTTATTACAGTGGAACCGGTTTATAACGTTTCTCAAGGGACCGGCTTGAAAATAACTTTATAACCGAGTTGACGTTATAACCGAGTAACTTAGTGTAATGCTTATATAGTCGGGGAAACAAAAAACGTTACGTTATAACAGGGTTTAACAAAGGATCCCCCTATAACGGAGTACGTTATTAACGGGTTCCACTGTATAACATAAGCTAAAGTTTCAAACTATTAATCGACTTTTTTAACGTTGAAAAATACCAGTCAAATGCAGCCACCATTTCAAACTATCACAAATCAAACAGAAATTTCACTTTAGCAACACCTAATTTGACATTTATTTGAAATGACAAATTGAAGATGACTGCAGATACGGATCGGTAATTTCCAACAGAACAAAAAATTGCTCCCAGCCCTGTCCCTTCCTTTTTTTTGATTAACGTAATCAATCCCCAACACCCATTGGCACTTTGCACCTAGAAGGAATGATTTATCCCTTCTTTTTATTTCTTTCAAGCATTTGTCAACGTCTCCTGAAGTCGAGCCCCCACATTTCGTGGCTCAAATCCGAGCGGCTTTACGTCAAATACAACTTCATCCCTTCCCCGGAGTGACCGTATTTCCGGGCAATGAACCGCACGTGTTCCGCATGGACCCCAGTGGACGTTGGATTCCAGTCACGAATCAATACCACCACTAGATGGAGTCTTTTGTTGTTTTTGTCAGTTGAAAAAAAAGACTTTGAATGGGAATTAATTTTTTTTTCTTTATTAACTACAAAAAACGCACGATCGATGATATTAGCTCGTCATTTTTCATTTTCATATAGGCTAAAATAGACGAGCGGGTTTTTGTTCGGAAACACTCGATTCGGCTTTGTCGTTTCGCTTGAAAAATGCTACGAAATGCATGTATTACAAAAAACTGTTGTTTATCAAAAGAATTATCGAATCTGGAAATTGGATTAGCCGGTTGTTGTTGTTGTTGTCTTTTTTGCTGATAGCTCAATTTGGTGCTAAGAGATCGATGAATTTGCTTTGGTTGAAATGGGAGGGACGCATCTCAAAATGTACATTTTTGTTTCAAATTAAATATTTATTATCGTATAAGTTTTTGGTTTCTGAACTTCTTGCATGATACAGTAAACATTTTCTAATCTGAACATTTCTAATTTTCCTGTTGTGAATGATGTCACTTCCTGTAAGTTGATCAGAAAAAAAAATTGAAAGAAGTATAGACTCTAACTGGAGATGTGATGTCCAGATTAAAGAATGTTTACTGTATACTGAAAATGTCTGAAAATGTTTGTCAAATTTATTCTTTTTAATACAAAAGTTATGAAATTATTTTGAAAGATTTTTTGAGAAATATTTTGTGGGTAAGTTAGGATTTCATACTGTGATGGATTCTCTAAGTTGAGAGGTTATGACACCAGGGGCGTTAGTTTTGAAGCTGTTGAAAAGTTAAGAGGAAATAAGGCTTAAGGTTACTAGTCACACGCTATCTGTCAGAAAAGTTGACTGAACATTACAGATGCAGAATATCCAAATTATAAATGTTCATGAATTATTCAGTAAAACTTGGAAATCCTGATTACACTTTTGACTTAATTAAAATAAAGTGATCATTATAGTCCAGAGTTGCAAAGTTTGCAACTCTGGACTAATGATCACTATTACTATCACTATGACATTATTGACAAGTTGAATCTCTAACCCTTCTAATTTTGGTGGATATAATTAATGGATATGTGTACAATTACAACTTGACACAACTTGGGGGTCATAACTGGAATTCAGGAACATTCCATTACTCTACTTTTAAATACGGTACCTTTCTTACTACCCTGGTGAATTTATAAGTACCCAACATAAAATACAAAGTAGATTTTTTGATGGCTTAATGTAGAATTATATTCCTAACACAAATGTCTAGAAAAAAGCTTCAACTTTAGACACTTTAGATTCAGAAAAGATCACAAAAGATAGCAACAATGGCACGAATGAAGTCATTGTCACAAGTTCTAATCACTCAATTCATTGCATCAGCCAGAAGCCTTTGTTCATCTTATCTCCCAATTACCTATATGGGATCGATATTACGAGCTTAGAGACACAGGAAGTACCATAATCCAACAGTGTCTTGTATCTGGGTCGAAGTAAAAAGTAGGAACCGGAATAACATTTGGGAAATGTAAAAATTCGAGTTTTGTAAAAGTCGCCCAAAAGTTTGATATTGGTTTTAACTTTATTGGGAACAGCTTACAAGCGAAATCGAGCATCAGGGTTATTAAGATGGGAATCTTACTTATTACAAGTATTTGATTCTAGGGCATCTAATGGTAACTAAGTGCAAGACCGGTTGCATTAACAAATGTGAATTACTGTAGCTAGGATCCAATATTGAATAAGTTTTGGTTCATGTTTAAAGGAACATACGGTACTAAAGTGTAAATAGATGTGATGGAATCCTAAAAGGAATTAGAGAAAGGGATGTAAACGAGACTAAATTTGTAGTTACATCTCAAGTTCCGAGATCTGCAACTTTTAAGCTCCGATTGGTTCCCTTTCCCGAAATTTTTAGTTTGCATTCCCAAATAATTCAGAATTTGAATTACGAATATACTTTTAACTTATCGTATTTCTTGAATCTTTCGTGATTTTTTTGTCATTTCGTTTAAAGTTAAGTAAGCATTTTTTAAATCTAAATTGATCAAATTACGGTAGTGAAAATTAATCCAGTTTTTGACCAATTTAACTAATTTTAATGTTAGAATAGATCAAATATTGTTGTTTCTGATGAATTCGTAGTAATTTCGACATTTTTTTAATTCGAGAAATATGGTACCGGTACCGGTAGACTATATGATATTTTCAATCACGTTATTGTTGCATTATTAAACATAACACTAACAAAATGTCAGAACCTTTCCAGTTCCGTTTACATCCCTAATTGGATCCAAGTATTGACTTTCCACAGACAAAGGAAACCTAAACTCAATCGATGAAGCAACAGGTCAAAGTGTAGAGGTAAAAACAGATTTAGCAAGATCTCAACAATATCATCGATCAAAGTGCGTTGAAACGATACAAACAACGTCCATTACACATCTAGACCAAACTCCTTCAACACAAGAATAGTTTATTTTATACCAAGTACTGAGACGTGTCAGCCTCAGCCCCGATTTCACGTGGAAGAAACTAGTTGCTCTCATTGTTCCTCCCTCCACAAAGTAGCGCTATTTGAGGACGACAGGGGGCGAGGTGGGAGAAGTGACTTGCTGTGTTCGATTCTTGTCCTCACGACACGGTGCATTCTTCGTGAGCTGGAGCTGCGTCCGCAGCCGAGTTGCGAAGTTTGGCGGTCTTGCGACTCGACCGTCGGATCAGACTGCGACTGCGCGGCTTGAACTTGGAAGCGCCGACTTCGCCGTGGTCAGAGGGTGTGGCCGTGCCAGCCACGCTGTCCCGGCGTTGGCGGGCGGCGACGTCGGCAACTCGGTTGTCGGCGTGCAGCGATCCGTAGGCGCTGGACCGTCGTCTCAGGCCGCCGCTGTCCGCCACCGCTTCGTAGGTGGCGGTGATTTTGGCCAATTGAAGGAAGGCCCGGAAGACGTCGGTCACTCCTGCACCTGTGCGCGCCGAGCATTCGAGTATCTTGGCTCTGATGCGAGGCAATTCGCAGTACACCCATTCGGTCACTTCTTCTTTGGTTATCTGGAAACAGTCAAAGAATCTCTTTTAACTTGTGGATGGATATATGGAAATTTCTGGTGGGCTCCAATTAGGGGCGGATTTACATACATGTGCACTAGAATTGCAGCGGTTTATCTGAGGTGCCCGCGGGTCATAAATTTGTCAAACCGCGGAGAATGGCTGTTGACCGTGGTCTAGCGGATGCGGGTAGAAATTTTGTTGATCCGGATGGATTCGGATCAAAATTCTATGACTCGCTTGCAACTCTAATGTGCACCAAGGGCAGGATTGGGGCCCTAGCATTTGAAGGGGCCGCCAAAAAAAATTCTCAAAAAACGTCATCAAAAGTCAAAATCGTGTGAAGCCCCAGACCAATAGGTATGTTTGATCTCAAGATTAAAAAGTCACGTTTTTATCTTCTTTGATTTTTTGCGTCATTTTTAGGAAAAGTGACATTTCAGAAAAGACAAATAAGACTTTTTTTAAGCTGTCGTAACACTAGTGAAAGGGATTATACTGGTTGTTCAAACAAAAGTCACTTATTCCTAAAAGTACCTTTAAAAAAATAAGACGTTTAATGTCAGCTGTAATCCCAGTGGGCATTTTTAGGACTACTAATGTGAACTAAGGGAATTGAATATATAGTTATTGAATTCTCAAATGCTGACTATGCTCCATCTTGTTATTTAGGAGCGTAGGGAAAAATATAAATTACGATTTTTGTTCTTTGCCAATTCCCAAGCTACTTGAAAGGATTAAGCTGATTCAGAAATTTGGCATTCAGCAAAGTTTTACTTTAAAATAATTACTAGAAAATTAAGAATATCATTATTTTTTGACACTTTTGTAAGCAAAGTGTTTGTTTTATGGGATAGCCTACTTAAGTAGCTTAAAGGATTGACCTACTTTACTTTCTACAGTACTGTATGTGCCAAGTCAGAGGATTAGCTTCTATATAAAGGAAGAAGACAATTTAACTTAGACGAACTGACTAAAGATCTTGCCTAACCATTGCATAGCTTTCCTAAACAAAAATCTTAGTTTGGTTTTTATAACCATGCTCTAAGTGGGAGAAGCTAAAGGGTTGTGTGTGCCACTGTCAATCAACTGTCAAAGTCGCCATTTTAAAAAATGTAAATAACACTGTGCTCGGTGTTGATCAGTGTCGATTAATTTACCAATTTTATTGATTTTTGATAAACATTTACAGTTGAACCCCGTTATAACAAAGCTCAAGGAACTGAAAAATTTGTTCGTTATACCGAGACGAATTAGTATAGGATTGACATACACGGGGATTTCAAAATCGTTCGTCATAAGGAGGACTTCGTTGTAAATATGTTTGTTATAACGGGGTTGGACTGTATCGGTATTGCTAGAAAACTGAATATAAATTAGCTTGAGTCTATTTTAGCTTAAGCACGTGTGGAGAGATAAGATTGAAACTCAGTTGTAACACAATTCAATGCCAACTTTAAATTCAATTATACCGTAACAATTGGTGTTGGACAACTAGAGAACGCTAATTCTATACTTATCAATGGAATTTATAAGGCTCTACCATAAAATGATAACGAGTGGATGAATTGATTGTTGCTTAGGGATATCATTGTAACCACAAGTTTTAACATTTGATGATTTTTTTTAAATTTTTTCTGACTTAATATTATAAAAAAAAGGAAAAATTTTCATTTAAATTAAATTCATAAATTAGCAAGAATTTTATATGACGTCATTTCAGCCACTTATATTTTGAAATTGAACGCAGCCAATGATGAAATAACTAAGATTCATCTTTCGTTAAAGACAATCTCCAAACTTTGCAAACCACCACTAGAATGCGAACAATGTCTAAACAGCTTGGATCAATGGCAGTTTTGACATTGATGAAGGAAACATGACCTCAATTTCAGAAACATAGACTACTGTAGTTACACTGCCAACATGACAAAACCACTTTTAGTGTTTGAGTTTACATTACACTCACATACCATGAAATTGCAACTCAATATGTGGCAAAGTTTTAACGCGTCACTAACGAACGCCGCTGTAATTCTACCTTGGCAGTAAATTTCCATAATGGATTTGCTATGGCAGAAGCTAATCGAAAACAAATTTGTGAATGCAGCTACTGTTTTATGCGATCTACTTTTACTCTACGCCATAAAACCAGAGTAAGAGAGGGAATAAAAGGAATTCAATTTCGAAGTTAGCTGCGTTCAGGTTCTGAGAACAATGAATTCCACGATGGCTTTCACCATCTTTAATCAATATCATTGCAATCTCCTTGGAAAAGTGAAATAGAAAGAAGCAGCTACAAACATACTTATCATGTTTCAATTATTTTGGAGAAAAATAATGCAAAAATATTATTTTGACTGGATGTATTGAATTTCAGGAATTTGATTATGCAAGAAATTGCGAATGAGACAATATCTTGTTCGAATATAATTTTCCAGTAAAATATATGTTTACAAAAGAGACTTTGCAGAAATAAACACAACAATCAACTTTATATTTAGAATTCGTAAAATTTATTGTTGAACTTATGTTTAACATGCAATTTATAATTTACTAGCACAGTGCCCGTGCTACGCTACGAGGTACTGTAGTTTGTTTTTTTGGGGGTTTTTAATTGTGTTGCTTTTTTTTTGGAATTTTTTTTTTTTAACTTTTGTTGTGATATTCATTTGGTTCCTGTCCCGGCCTTCATTTTGTTCCCGTCCCGACTTTCATTCTGTTCCCGTCCCGGCTGTTCCGTTTTTTTGGGTTATTAAACGCCTCGCGATTCGCCGCGCTCAACGCTCGGTACAGGAGGTCCTACATGTACGTCAGTGCTACATGTTAGGCTTATCCATCAATGAGCAACAATGCCATATGGATGTTGCCAGTGTTTTTGTTTGAGTTGGTAATAATAACCCTAAATGGGTTTGTTTGCGAGGCTATTGTGCATTGTTGCCTGGAATGTTGTCATACTGAAAATGTTGTTGTAAAAGCTCGTGCTGCTTTGTGTGGCATTGTCAACCCAGTCCCGCGTGTTCTCGGTGACAACAATCCGTGTGCATGCAACTTCGTGTTCCAAGCATTCCAGTTGTCCGTTTGCGGGGAATCTAAAAGGGACTGGTCAAATGTTTTTCGCATTTCGATTCGGAATTGCGTTTGGGGCATTCCTTCCAAATTTGGTGGAAAATGGTCCGCAAATAACGGCGCCCATCGAAAGACAGACACACAGACACACAACTGACAAGTGAGAAATATATATTAGATGATTGATTTATGATATGTACGAGTAGATTGATTTTTAATAATAAACCAGTTCACTTGACCTTTAAGTTTATAATATAACAAAGAGGTACTGTACCTACACTGGAAAAAATAATAGATTTACAAAAGATAAATGAAATGAAAATATTTTGATAAATATCAAACAATCAAAGTAT
>JAQFZP010002493.1:0-13496 GCA_034695745.1 Geophilus truncorum | reverse complement strand
TCATATTGATGCTAAGATTATCTCATTTCCACAAAAAAAATTGTTTTTAGATTGCCAGTTTTTTCTTGGGCACTAATCATTTTAAAATTACGTGAAATTAAAAAATTTACATGAAATCATTCTGAAATTACTAAAATTAGGTGAAATCAACTTGAAATAATATGAAATCGACCTAAAATCATGAAATATTATTCTGAAATCAAACGAAATTACAGAAACAGTTTGTAACGGTTTCTGTAATTTTATGTGATTTCTGATTTATAAACCCGTCGAACCTCTGGCACAGTACGTAGAAAGAGAAAAATCTTTCCACATATTATGCCTCTGGTATTGGTAACAACTCACCTGTCGAGGCAACTATAGCTCTGAATCTGAAAATAAACAGCGCTTTCTAGCGTCAATTAAAAAAAATAAAATTATAAAAATGTTTGTGTAATTCGTTACGATATAACGGGCCCGTTATTTACTAAAAAAAATGAAAAGTTTTTTAAAGCTGCGTAACCGGTTCTAAACCATTTGCGTAGTTTAATCGAGGCGATAAGAAAGTTAAGTGGATTGAAATGTAGGTTAGATGCATCATGGGTAAAAAAAAAAAAATTAGGATTTAAATTTTTTTCTTTGATTTGGACTCGTAATTAAATAATTGCTGCGAGATGGAGAAACGAAAGGAACGGAATGGAGTTGGGGGAAAAAGGTGAAACTCGCACCTGATCCTGATGAACCACGCCCGATTAAAGAAAATGAGAGTAATCGTTGCTGGGTCATAGAGACGGATCGAGTTTCCGAATCCAATCTCTGGTGATGAAATGTTTGAATTTTTAGGCTTTTTAATGTAAATAAGTTCAAAGGTCGGTTGTTTATTGAAAAACGGTTGCACATGTTGCGTGAAATGACCTTTTAAATGGATAGTTTTTAATAGATTGATTACTAGATTTGTAACCCTAATGAATGTTGTAATTTAATATTGTTACTAGGGGTATTTGACTGCTCTCTATCGATTTCCGGTGTCAGAATTACTTTAAAGATGGCCGTTGTTGAGGTAGAATTATTTTAAGTGTTTGAAAACGATATTTTTTACGTTATCTTGTAACGTGTTGACGATAGCCTAATTCTGATGTTAGAAATCGACTCAGAGCATAATTTTACTCCTGTAAACATAATTTACCCGATTTTTAGATGTTTGTTATAAGAGTAAATCTTCCTGATGTCAAAATTCAGTAAAATTAACAAATTTCGCTAATTCGCAGGGAAAAAAATAATTAAAATTTGAAATAAACAATTTTACCATTAGAAAAGTAATTTACAAAACTCTTTGATGTCGACTGTAAGCGCAGCGCCCTCTATTGTCAAAATCCAGTACTAAAATCAACAAATTTCACTATATTCCACCAAAATGAATAACAAACAATGCGCAATGATGATGCATTGTGCGATTTCGTAACCGGCCGGGGTTGTGTATTTGCAGTTAGGGGCTATTAGTGAGTGGGTCGCACGAGTCGGCCCTTGGGCTTTAGGGCAGCGAAGCCACCGCCTCGCCTCCTCCATCCATCGAATCTCACGCTGCATTCTGGGTCAGATTTGCCCCATGGAAACGGAGACAGTTGTGGTTGTGGTTGTGCCAGTGCATTTTTTGCACACTTTCTCATCTCTAGTGCAGTCAACCGCGAGACCTGATTTTTTGCCCACTTTTTTTTTTCTTTTTTTTTTTGCACAACTAAATAAATTCGTTGTACTTAGATTGCCAATTTATCGCGCCAAGATATTTATTATTAGTTTATTGACCATAAACTCGTTTAGTAACTGCTTTGTCTGAAAATCGAGTCTGATCGGCTCGAGTCAAATTAATGCCTGGTTTTAATCAGGCAACGTGAGTGTTTATTGCGATGATACGGTACTCGAAAAATGCTATTTTTAAGTTAAAGTTGGAATATGGCGGGTTAAGGTTGGAAAATTGTTTAAATTGTTAAATAACGTTGAAGTTGAAATACAGTTTTTTTTATTTTATTTTAACGTTAAACAAAACTTATTAACGTTAGAATATTTTAAGGCATAAAAATTTAGCATTAAAAAACATGTTTCTTAAAAAAAAAAATTGTATAAAAATAACGGGTTTGAAATGTTACTATTCGAGATCCGTTATTCATAACGTGAAAAGCAATTTTAACGTTTTCAAAATTTTAAACACGAAAAATCCTTTCAAATTGCACTCTCGTTTTATTTTAATTTCATTTTTTTTCCTACTTTTTATGAGTTTCACGTGTCGAAGGGAAATTCAGTCAGTGGGTTACGAATTATAAGATGGGAATGAGGTCAACGAGAGGGTTTTACAACGGAAGGTGAATATCAAGGGAAAGCCGAAAGAGAGTCACGACATTGAGGCCCGAAAAGAGAAAAAAAAAAAAAACGAAAGGATAAAGATGGGGAAGGGGAATCGTAAGAGGGTTGTAGGGTTTTTGGGACAACGGCCTTGAGTTTGACTTGGAAAATTGCACATTTCGATGTTAGATGGCGTAATTATTTATCCAGCCTTTGGCCTATTACGAGCACGACATGAGGTATAAACTAAAAAGTAATGAATTTTGACCTTATTATTACTCATGTATTGATAAAATGCAATTTTATTGCGTTTTATCTAAGCTAATTTGATTTTTGATTTTCAGAAGTACTCATAGGTTTCAAAGGTTTTCTAGATAAGTGAATTAGTTTTTTTTACGTTTTTTATTAAGTATAATAAATAAAGATAAAAATCATCTGAAACTTTGTTTTTAGATGTAATTTAGCACTCTGAATGTATATCCGGTGTTAAAATTGAGATATTTTTAACCATTTTTAAGATACACGGTAAAAATTCACAAAAAACAATATTATCTCGATAACTGTTAAATATACCGGTAACTCAATTTTAAGTTACCGAAGTTACCGCGCACGACATCTGGTGGCGAAATATATAATAGTTTAATAACACGGGAATTAGATAGGAATTTAATTTGATTTTTTTCAGCATTTTTCACAGGGCTGCGAATCGGCCTTGCGAGGAATGCGAACCTAGCGGTTCAAGCAGCGTTCAGCCTTAGCTTTTAATACTGGTTTCTCTTTTTCCCCTCCTCTTGCATTACTATGACTGTCATGGTCTGAATCCAAGCTGAACCAGTTTCACCTTAATTAGATCCACAAGAGAAATTACTTGAAATTTTTTTTTAAAAAATTATCTTTGTCTATGACATCATATTAAGTTCGAACCTCGAAAAATTTCCAACTTGTGAACTTTGAAGTTGACTGTAACGTAAATGCTCCAAGTTTGAACTTCCACTTAGAAGTTTGAACTTTATTAGTTCGAAGACGAAATACGAAGTTGTTAAGTTCGAAGCTTCTATGTGCGAACTTCGTAGCGGTGTAAACACTTAAAGTTCCAAGTTAATATGCATCCAACTTATTTTTTTTCTCAGGAATGATATTTTGGTGACGTTTACGTGAGGTTTTCCCGGATCCCTGTTTGCTACCCCATTTAATTCAATTGGAATTTTCAAATTTTAAAGTTTGAACTTTACAAAGTTATTTAATCCTTTTAATTCTGGATTGTCTGGAATCAGACTTGTGCTGTCGGATGTTGGTACTGTCATTTACCAGTTGTTCGGGTAATTTTCCCGTTGCCAGGTAAAAGGTAAATGGGGGCGGCTGTAATGTAACGAGGGATTTTTCCTGTTTTGAGCAAGGACATCTACATGCCGAATGAATGCGTCCTATTGTGTTTCGCTACTTATCATACTTGAATTAAGTTTTTAAAAAAAGATTCTCTTTTATAATAGATGAATGTTGAGGTTAGAGAATTATATTAAATGGAAGAATTGACAATGTTTTGTATGTTTGGTTGGGAATTTTAACACTAGGGGGCAGAGCAGTTAATTTGACATAGATAAATGTTGTGAATTTGGTGTGCTGAATTGATTTTTGAGGTTGGCATTGAGATATTGTTTAGGGTGTTTGAGATATCTACGAAAATTAAGTGAAATTTTGTTATATTATTAAGTTTTTTGCATTTATTTTCAAAATGGTTGCCGATATAATAATTTTGACAGCAAAAATCGACTCGGGCAACTCGATTACCTTTAGAAATAAATATTCAACCTCCTAACTCAACGTTTATCATTCAAATGCCAAATTTCACCACCAGGGGAAATAGCAATTAACCAAACATGACAAATAGTGAAAACACATCTTCTAACCATAAAAATAACCCCAGAATCGATTCCCGCGCTCATAATCACTCTAACTCTCACCATCTCAAGATAATGGCAAAAACAAACCCAAAAAACATGGAAAGCTTTTTACACGAAGCGGAAGTGGATCATTTAACCAGACCACACTAAGGCCCCACCCTGCAACTCGGGACCCACTTTAAGCCTAAAAAAAAAAAACAATATTTTTCCATGGCATGACCAATATCGCGGTGTCAACCCTTGGCCAGGGTGAATGACTCGAATTTCCTTTACGTGCAAGACCCCATTGTGTCTTGGAAAGAAAAAATAAAGAAATTGATGCGTGTTTTGCTTTTCCTTCTGCTTCTCCCGATATTATCGATCGCGTGTCGAGTTTACGACCAACAGGTTTATATTGAGCAGTTAAAGAGATGGAAGCGATGCACTGGAATCAATACAAACGAGATAAAAAGAGAATTAATGAGAGATGTTTTTGAAAAAGCGCCATCTCTCGTTAATCTCTCGTTTTAATTCATCCTTTTGTCGAGTAATTTATCACTGGATTTGGCGAATAAACAAAACTGCTTTGTGCTTATCGTTCCAGATGCCAACAGGTTGCGGAAACACAGCGCAGAAGCAACGTGTTGCTATGACGACCGAGGAAATGGCGACTCGTCTTCATCACTCAACGGCTACCGAATCGAAGGAGTTAAAGCGCAATGAGGTAATTAAGGTGAATGTTTACGAGCACTCAAACTGCGCGAGGTAAAACGCAAACTAAACTCGTTAAGTCTGCTCGAACGCCGGATTAAGTGTGTGAATATTAAATTGAAAATTAAAAGTTGTAATCTCGAGGTTTAAAGCGACCTTTAGTAAAAAAAAAAGAGGTTATGTCAGGTGTGAAATGTGGCAATATCTCGGAAATGGGTGGAGATTGGTCGAATTTGGCACCGGAAATCGATTGGGGACGTTAATTTGCCCATAGAATCATTAGTTATTTTTTCATGTTGATGAAATTGCTTTGCCCCTAGTGAGAAAATTTGGCATAAAAGTGAAAATTTGTAGATAATTGCTGATAAATTAAATTTGACATTAGAAATAGATTCAGAGGATGAATTTACTCATAGATTTATTATACGTGTCATTTTTGATGTGATTTGCCCCCGGGTGTTGAAATTTGTTACTCAATGTAAGCATTTCAAAAGGTTTTAGTATTGTTATCTGAATGTAGAAATGCATTCAGAGCTCTATTTCACTTCTAGAATTCTTATTTACATCATTTTTTAATGTTATTTAAAGCGCATCGCCCCCTGGTAGTGAAATTTAATAAGTAAAGTAAACACTTGTTTCATTTCGGATAATGAGATTCCAGGTTAAAAACATCTATAATGACATTAAATTCTCGATCTGTCACAATTTCAGCGCCCCCTAGGGATAAAATTGTATTATTAGAAAATAATTAAAATAAAATCAGATTTTCAATTGGATTAAACACGGACGAGTTTTGATCTTATTTACGCAGTGGTTAAAAGCAAGTGTGGGTTTGATGATAGTTATTTGGTTGGAAACCTACATTTGCACCGATTGGGGGCAATTGGCATTTGCACCGATTGGGGTAAGAGAGAAAAGAAAAGAAAAAAAGAAATATAAGAAGGCAAAATGCACTCGTGACATTTACAGACCTAAATGTCGCTCTCGCTACTTTTCATTTTATATTTCGCAACAAAAAAAAAAAAAAGAAAAAGGTTTTATGACCATAGAACTGAAAATCGATTTAAAGCTGCACTCGGAAAACACACTTTGATTCCATTTTTTACCGATAGAAGGCGTGGGTAGAAATAAATTGAAAATTTTTGAGTTGAGGATTGAAAAGAGATACATGGTGAGTGAGTAATGATGTTTCTTACAAGACATTACAAAAATCCTTATTCAATAACACAATCCAAAAGTATCACACAATTTCAAAGTACTACTAAAAGATGGAATCTTAGGTTCTTGCCCTAAACCTAGAACGTTAATGGAATTGTCGCAGCGTGCGGGGTAAGTAAAGGGTGATCAACCTGATGCGAGTTTAGGTTGTGAAAGTGCACAACACCTGTTTGATTGATGGATTTCAGTGTGCGGAGATCAGCAGGTGGTCGACATTGACTCGTTCAATGCGCTCTAAATTAAGCATTTGGTTTGGAATTACGTTATTCTGGTTTGTAAATACAATCATGTCTTCTAGTAGAGGCCTAGGTTAGTAAAAACTATAATGCAACAAGGATCAACTGATCAACACTGTTTTGGATTAATAAAACCTGACAGTTACGTTGTTGTATCGTTTTTAAAAGAATACTTTTGAAGTTTAAATGTTGGTGTGAATTGTTTAAATGGGGGCTAAATTTTACCATCAGATGGCAAAGTGTTTTTTTAAATATTGTAAATGTGTTTTTAGGTGTTAAAAATTGTAATGCGGGTTAATAAGATTTCTGGTAATATAATTTCTATATTTGTAACAGATTTTTCAACAAATTTAAATAAAATTACATTTTTACACGAAATTTTATCACTTAAATTAACAATTAAAATGTTGTAAATGTATTTTTAAGTGTACACATATTTAAATCGATTTCTAGCACTAGAATTACAATATCTGTACCTAGTAGATTTTAAGATAAATACTAAAAATTAAGTGAAATTACTTTTTGTATCAAATTTCACCACCAGGTGGCAAAGCGCTTTAATTCAACATTTAAGAATGGCATAAATATGTTTAAAAAAGTAAAATATCATTTCGAATTCATTTTTACTAGCAAAAATGCAAAAATTCAAACAAATTTATTTTTTCATACCAAAATTTATCACCAGGTGGCAAAGCAGTTAAAACAAACACAGAAAATGACATAAATATGACTTTATGTGTAAAAAAATCCTGAATCGAATTTCACTAGTAAAAATACGTTATCTAGAATAATTTTATAGATTTATATAGATAAATGCAAGTAGAAAACCAAAATCATGATGGCACAGTGGTCATTGTCCCTTTATTCCTCCATCCAACATGGGATCCAGTTTAAACTGCTTTAGATGCTGGTGGCTTAAAATCACCTGCAAAAGATTAATATTTATCACACAGGTCAAAACTTTTCTAGTTTAAGATTTTTATAGGACTAGATTTAAAAAGTTAAACTTGAAATACATAAAAAAAAATTAAAAAAGAACAAAAAGTGCAATTTTTATGTCAACTTTTTTGAAGTGGCCTTTAAAATAAGTGAAATTAGCCATTTGTTTTTTGTTTTTTTTGGGTCTAATTTGTCCTTTATTCTCTGTTTTTTCCTTATAAGTGGTTCTTTGTTTGGTGACCACCTTGCGGCCACTGCCACAAACCAATGACCTACTTTTCTTTTCTCCCACCTGATCCAGTAAACATGTCTTGCATTTTGAGTTTGACAAATCCAATTCCGGATCACACTTCCCCTGAGTGTCTCAAACTCGCTCAAAACTCGATTTTAAACATCACCGAACATCCCGATCTACTTTAGTTAATCTTCCCGTATACCGTAGCTAGCGACATCTAGTGACGAAATTCATAAACACCGAAAAAAGGGAATTTCTTCTGTTTCACAGAAGATTTACCACTTTTTTGTGTAGAAAAATGAAAAATTTCAACTTCGTGTGTTGATTTGGTAAATTTTAGATATTGTTTACATAACTAAAATCATTTCCTATTTCCTGTCGACCTTGATAACTACAGCGCTAATGCCGCTAATGGTTTTTGCAGCATTTTCAACAGATGTTGTATCAACAGATTTGTACGACAAACAGTGTGAGAGTGATGCATAACAAACACACTGTTGTCATCATTCATCATTCGTTACAAAACACTAATGATAACCAACAATTTCCTATTACAACACTTTGTTACGTGCTTAACTTCAGAACCCTGTTTTTCTTTTTTTTCTTTCTTTCTTTTTTTTTTCAGGAAAAAACCCACGACCTGATTTTCACCCTCTGGTTTGAGGAAACCCTTATTTTTCCTTTCATCGGTCAACAAACATCATAATCACCTCCTTTAGGCTTAAGGTTGCACAATTCCCTAGTTTTTTTGCTGGGAAAAAAGGGAGAGGTGACCGAAAGTTGTGTTTTTCCCCATCTCCACCTGGTGGAAGGGAAGGGAAGTTGATGTGGTATTAACCTCATTTTAAGATGAGACCTCGTTTTCAGGTGGTTTATAGGGGTTTTAAGTGGTACTGGTTTTTGGTGGTTTTGGTAGAATTGTTTTTTGAGTTGATAAGTTTATTTGAATCAGAGAATAAGGAGTTAGAAGTTAGAATAAACTCAGTCACAAAGTTCGAACTGAAGAAGTACCGTAACAAAGTTTGCAAAGTTTCGCCCCCAACTTTGTCGTCCAACTTTGCGAACAAAGTTTAATGAACTTGCGCGTAACAAGCACTTGTTTGTCAACGAATCATTGGACAATTTTTTTCCTTTTTTAACTGAACGAAGTAACGAACACACCAAGTTACGATTATGATACAAATTTGTAGCTTCACGTCCAAGTTTTTTTTCCAACTCCCTAATATCTTTTGGTGAAGTTTTATCTGATAATATGATGTTGTGTGACCATGACTTTAACATTCACAAATGTCATTTGGGTGTGTGAGGAAATAAGAGTACAGAGGAATTTTATTTTTGGATTGGATTCAGTAAATTTTCGCCAATGTTAAAATATAGATATTTCTCATTCAATCATTAGTTAGCGATGTTGCTACGCACTAGAAATAGAGGAATTAATTTACACTTACAAAGATATATAGTTTGTCTTTTAGTTACAGAACAAAAATACCAGGTGTTATGTTTAGTTTTTACACAAGTGTAAAATTCTGTGTAAAACAACTGTTTTGTGTAAAATGTCTTTTTTCTCGATCTACACAAGTTTTAACTTGATTTACACAAGTGTAAAAAAAAGTAGACGAACACATCTACCATAAAATACACACACATAAATGATGGTTCTGAGTGTAAAACTATTTCTTTGGAAAGTAATTACTAATTTCTAACACTTATTTTATAAATTAGTGTTTTAGACTTCTTTACTACCTTTTCACCTTTATCTCTACTCCAAAATAATCAACTGAAGATAGCTACCATATTACATTAAATTGGTATCTGTTAGTGGAAAATTTTGACGTTAGATGTCAGGGTTATATTTTGACAAATGGCTGTAATAGGGCTGAGCTATCATCATGACACCTGGTAAAGAATATGTCTTAGATGAACCCTATGGATTTTTCATTTGCCTAACACACACAAATGGAGTTGGACAATTTCTCGGTTTACTCTAGAGACAGTAAGAAAGATTTAAAGCTAAAATAAAAGGAGCAAATTGCACAGTCAGAAAGCTAAACTCTTCTGCCATAAAGACAATTATGGCACTGCATCCGTGTCTTTGCTCAGTGTCAACATAGCAAAAGAGCAACGAGTTCTTTTCAGGGCTTCCTAAAGATGCAGTGGTTGTTAAACAGATAACCAAAAGCAAAAGGCGTTGATACGAAAATTGGTCAAATCCCAAGTCTTAAATGAACACCAAATCTATTTAAAAAAAAATAGTTTAGAATTTGTGCATAAATTGTGATTTACTAGGTCAACTTCTTCTGATCTGTGTTTGGAATAGTAGTGTTTAGAAAACTTATGTTTAATGCAATGTTAAAAAAAAAAGCATTGATTTTAAGGATTTTTTGTATAAAGTGCTATGATTAGTTAGAAGGAATGCTACTTTCTATCCTTACTTTTGAATTTATTTGCAAAATTATCCCCGACACGTGTCAGGTATAAAGTTGTGCAAATAAAGGTTAGGAGAAGTGAAGTGACCTCCAAGGGTCACCTGCCCTTGAATAAACTGGTTTCTCTCTTTTCTAATCTCATGTGGTCAGTTGAAGTTGAGATAAATCTTTATCCCCTCACAAATAAATATAAAAAAACAACAAAATTTAAGACCCACATTCACAATACCAAGAATAGGGATTCTTCCATGAATACTGGACAAAGAATCTAGGACACAGGAAGGACATTGTAGTGACCTGGTGCCCTTTGGAAGATTTCGAGACTGGATTAAAAGGGAAAGGTGGGAATTTTATTAATAGTGTCTCGTGCAAATGATGCATGGACAGACATTGAAGAACGTGCGTTTGTACTTGTTGCTCATACTTGACCTGGAATTTACACGCATTTGTGCATTAAAGGGTTATATGGCATGATGGGATTTTGAGTGAGTAAGAAAGTGTAGTTTAGAATCTGTTATTTAGGATAATGTTGCATGGTTCGCGTGAAAAGTGTTTTTTTTTTTTTCTTTTTGCAGCATGAGAAAAAAATGGAAGTAAATGTTTGCGTTGTGACTCATTTCGGAATCAGTGACTGACACCGAGATTTAGAATAGAAATAATGGAGTCGATTCGACAAAGTGCCACCGTTGCCTAGCCAAGTTCGAAGATGGACGTGTTTGCATTAAACACAACAGATGAAACGGCTGACAAAATGAACAGGGTATTCCAAAATTATTGACCACTTTTTGAAATTGAATATTAAAAACTACTGTCGAGAATGTGCCACTGATGCTTAGCAAAGTTCAAAGTAGGAAGCGTGTAGATTAATATTATGTAACAATGCATTGTAAAATGACTATTGTTACGTTCATGAATGAGGATAACTTTCACCGCTTTTCAGAAATTCTATTCAAAATAAAGCATGACAGTGCAATATCACTTGAAGGAAGAAGGAACAGGTAAATACCTTTCTAAACCTCAAAGCCCCATCTGGTGAGATGGGAATAAACTACACACATCATAAATGTGGGGAAGTTGGAACAATAAAAAAACTTTCATGCACAAAAAAACCCAAGAAACAATCTGAGAAAAAAAAACAGTTGCAGCCTATAAGTCCCACACCACCACCTGGTGGCAGCTTTTACAACCAAAACCTACTACTACACATCACAACAAGAGGAAGAAACCGGAAAAATGAGTAGAAATGGCAAAATACGGAAATGAAATAGAATAATGTAGCAGGTTGGGACTGGGGTGGTGCAAACGAGTGACCAGGTGACTGGACAGGTGTGAAAAAGCAATTAATCATTTATTTTTTTCGGCCATTTTGTCAAGTTAACAGCTGATTTTATGGCAATGCGGAACGGCATTGGAGTTGGTTTGTGTCTGGGCTGCATGCATTGGATTGTGGATGTCGTTCGTTGGTCAGGCAACACGAGGTCAACAGGGACAACATTCCACACTCGTCTCCCACCCTCCTTTTCCTTCAAGTTCCGTTATTTTTACCTACCGAAACGCCAAGGTGGTTTCCTTGGGTGAGGCCGTGTCGCCTGCAACAACAAACTCATTTTTTCACCCATTTTTTACACTAATTACTCCATTAATTTCGTCTTGTGACGGGAAATTTTTCTGTTCCGTTTTGAACCTGCTTTTCGTGTCTCGTTTTCGCTCGAGTTGTGACGGAATGCGCCGTCTTCGGGGTTTGAGTTTGACCCTTTAGGTCACTTCTTTTCGTGGCTGGTGTTGTTTGACCGATGATTTCGCTTTCTTTTCGTTTTTTTTTTTTTTTTTTTTAATGATTTTGTTGGTAAAAAGTCGTTCGTCCTTGGCAAGGTCGTCGGCTATTTAAAGGGATGTTTCGATACGTGGTTGAAATTGGAAATAGTGGAGATTGGTGTTGGGATGTGGTTGGTTTAGGTTTTGTGGTTTTTTTTTTAGTTGTTTTTTTATTGTTTTTTTTTATTAGGGAAGAGTTTGTGGACTACTGGGTCAATTACTGTATTTGACCAGGTGTAAATTTTTATTGTTGGTTTCGGTGTTTGATGTGAGGTGGAAGCACCGTTCGGGGGAGTGATTTTTAAGTGTGATTTTGTAAATATGAAGGATGTTTTTATTTTTTTTTTTTGGTGAAATTAAGGTTTTAGAAAGAGTGATTTTTATTTTATTCGATGTTTGTAGGGAAAATTGTGTTTTTCTGAAATTGTAGTTTTACGTTTTGATCCTAGATGTCGCTGCAAATTAGCAACACATTCGATTGAAACTTGGATCAAGGATTACTGCTCGGACTCGGAGTAGCACTTGTCATATATAACACTAAAAACACCAATTTTACATCGTAGAGGTAAATTAAATCAATTTAATTATTAAAGAAACTTTAAAGTTGCAAATTTTTATTTATTTTCAGATTCCGTACGAAAATGCTGCGAGTTTTTGAGTATAGATGGCGCGAAATAATGGCGGAAGTTTTAAGCTTATTCGAGTGCAACTCAAATCAACAAAACTTCTTGATTTTTTGAGGTAAAAGTCCCCAAAAATTACACTTTTATTAGAGATTCTCCACGTTTAGCCGTATTTGGAGTTTATAGAGTTGTTATTTCATGAATATTTACAGTAAGATAAGATTTGGGTAATGTTTAAAGAATGTTATTTTTTTCTCAATTTATTACACATTTCTCATTGACTTTTATCTTATCGCAAATGACACAGCTGTTGCCAAGAGTGGGAAAGAAGACACACTGGATGTTGACTTGCAGATTAATTTTAAAAAACAAATTTCGGAAGGCTGATTAGCGAGTTGCAAAACAACTGGGAAATCCTCACAAGTATTGCACAAAAACAAAACTTATCATAATATCGTGGAAAGATTTCTATAAATAGAAAGTTCGAATTTTTTTTATAGCTTACTTGCGATATTAGAAACTGGAAGATTTGCACCGGAAACACTCACAAATCGCCGGTAAAATATAATTTAAATATCCAAACGCATAATTAATTTTGATTTTTTTAACAAGTTCGAATTGAGTGAATTCTGTATTTACTTGAGTAATCACGCTTAAAATACATTATAAACGTAAATTTTAAATTAAAATTACGTAATTTTCATAAAATTTAAAGCTATAAAAAATTAATAATTAGTTTTTTCATAATTTCTATAAAATTATTTTACTTTTTACCACTAGATGGCAGCACAAATCAAACAAGTCGTAAAAATAATTTCAAAACACAAAAATAAAACAAATCCCGCACTTCAATTTTTTTTGTCAATAAATAAAAAAAAAAAAAAAAAAAAAAAAAAATTAAATCCCAAATCTAAAATCCACAAAATCCCACTAATACACCCATCAAAAAACTGCATTTCCCACAATCCATTTTCCTTACCCAACACGCCATTTTTGACACCCTACACACTATTGACTATTAAAAAAAACCTCTTTGTTTACATAACAAAAAACAAACATCGTAGCCCTTTAACCGGCAGCGGCAACTCGGGCTCGTA
>JAQFZP010002492.1:0-13501 GCA_034695745.1 Geophilus truncorum | reverse complement strand
TTGTCAACCCTGTCCCGCGTGTTCTCGGTGATAACAATACATGCGCATGCGACTTTATGTTCCAAGCATCCCGGTTGACCATTTGCGGGGAATCTAAAAGGGACTGGTCAAATGTTTTTTTCGCATTTTGTCTTAGAATTCTGTTGGGCATCTTTCTTTAAAATCTGGTGAAAATCGCGCCGCAAATAACCGAGCCTATAGAACCACAGACAGACAGACAAACACAACTTCAAAATATAGTTTTAGATTAGTCCAAGCTGGAACATTCATGACAAAATGGACAAATCTAATAAATACTGCTACATTAAATGCATTTATTTTTTTAAAATATTACTTTTTGTACGTTTAAACTTGAATAATAATTTCTGTGTTTAATAAATGGTTTTTAAAACTTTAAATATATTTTTTAACAAATTTAATAAAAAAAAAAACAAAAAACTAAAACTATCAAAAGATTTTGAATTTGATGATTTTTGGTTTCAGTTAACCATAAATCAATTTTTTTAACTTATTTATTTTTTTAATTTCGTTAAAAATATTTAAATAATACCCGTGGTATTTGTGAAAAAATACTCGACTACCCGGGTATTTAAAACGTCGGGTAATTTGGAAACCCTAAACTCGTGTGATTTCTTCGATAAATTGACCGTATTTCGAAAACTCAGTCTTTGCCACTTCTTGGATTACTACAGCCCGATCGTTTTTATTCAACAATTTTCCTATCTAGCTAATTTCATCTTCAGCGATTTCCAAATAATATACCAGATCTTCTCGCCACCACTTTACAAGAAACCTTTCGAGTGGGCACGGTTTAAAATTCCGATTTAAATGTTCTTCAGGAATTGTCCAATACACTAAGTCTGGCAAAAGAAAATTGCTTAATTTTATGGATTTTATGTGGCGTGTTTCACATACCGACTTCATTTAATAACAATCACGATTTAAACAGAAAGACAACCAGAAACGAATCCAGAAAACTAGTTACGAAGCAGTATTTTATTTCGTGGAAATCACAAAGACTACACCAGTTACATACAATTTATTTTTTTAGGGTTCGTTATAAAAGGATTGGTTTTCAATTGCGTAGTCATCATGTTCTTTCTCATGACATCTAAACCAATGCTGAACTGAATGCAAAAATTAAAATTGTCACTTATAAAATAATAAAATAAAATTAAATTAAATTAAAAAAATACTTTCACAATTAATGCCACAGTAGTATCTCGGTTGCTCCCATTTTTCATACCTACATCTATTTAAAAAAAATTAATTTGCAATTTTTTAGTAGTTTGATTTTAGTTACCTTCTACACATTAAAAATGATTTGATATTTTTTTGCCCACATTTACAGTTGTCACATTTCTGTGGTTTTTGTCGCTTAAGTGTGTCACAATTATAATTATAATTATCTTGTTTATCAGTCTAAAATAATAAATAAATAAACGTTAAATGTTGAATTTTATATTTTGAATTGATGTTTTAGTTTCTGTAACTTGCATCCATTTCATCAACTAATTGAATTGACTTCATCCACCGTCTGGTGTCAGTTACAAATGCTTCTTGAATATCTTTGTTAGGCGAATCAGTTAGTCTCAATTCGGGAATTGTGTCATGTACTTCGTCCTCGATCGGGTACATTTTCATCCATTGAATTTTATCTTTTGCCACGCCGAAAAGGACGACTAGCTGTTTTTTCCATTCTTTCAGTAAATATTTCTCAAGTAACGTCGGCTTGAATTGCGAGTCCAAATATTTTTTTGGAATTGTCCAAACGCATTGCCATTTCTCATCTACTTCTGCTGCTGACATCCACTTGTAAAACACTTCACACAAAGCAGCACCAAACGCCATTTTAACGCACGTGAAAATGTTTTCCACCGTATGTGGTTGCTGTACGGACAATTAATTAGTTACAATTGGAAAATCAGTATGGTAAATTATTATTTATTAATTTCATTAATACTGTACTAAAATATCACAAAATTCTGACTGTTGGGGCAACCATCTCGGTAATGAATCTTCTGTAATATTAAATGATAATCAATGTAAATTATTGTTTTTATTAATATTTACGTGGTTGTACAGCCATCGTTCTTATAATCTCTAAGCAGTTTTCATTTATGTCCTCCAACGTACCTAGAAATTAACAATTTATATTCCCAATTAATGCATCAATTGATGCTGTTTACCTTCCAGAAATAATTGATGAATGCAGATGAAAAAGTAATGCATCAAGTCAGGTGATTGCTCTTCCAACTGACAAGTGAGCAGTGAAGTCAAATGTTTAGAAATAAAAATTGAAAGATGAAAAATTTACCGATTTTATGTATTGGCAACCGGGTTGGCTGCAAAAAGTTATCCAGAATCGAAACCAGAATATAATTCTCTGAGATGTAACAAGCTATTAATGAAAAATCCAATTAATATTTTTATTATTTATACTACTTACTTGATCGGTCATCATTTTTTTAAAGAGCCTTTTTTTGCGTAATACGAATTTAGGCCCACATCCGAATTTTAATATTACTTCGTAAGGGGATCGGTATTCCTTTCTAACAAGTGAGATAAATTTCATGTTTGATAGTTTTTGCTTAAGTAATAGTAATTAAATTAAACTTTTATAAATATTTTGTTAAGAAATTCTCAGAGCAATTTTAAGAAGTTTTAAATGCCGGTTTATTTGATGCCATACATTATCAACTCACAAAATTGTTTTGTAACAATAGACGTATTACATTGTTTACGATTCTTTACTTAAATCTATTATGACATCCGAAAAGTTCAACTCTGATTTCTTTTTCGTGCATCCAAACCAATCTTCAGTAGTGTGCTTTAACATCTTTTCGAGTCGTTCTAAATTCTTTTTAAAAATACTCAGCAGCCATACAATTAGAGAAAACTAATAAAAAAAACAAGATGAAATATGTTAAAATTAAATTTTTTAAATGTTTATAAACCTTTTGGTTGGGAATGTACAAGGTTGAATTACCAATAACTGATTTTGTAACTAGAAAATGCTTAAATTAAAGAATTTTATTGTTATTATATGATGGTGCATTAAATACCTATACGTCGTCTCTTGAGAAAGCAGTAAAGAATGTGTTTGAAGCAGTAATAAATTGCATCTGAAAGTGCATCTTTTTCAAAATAAGTGTTTACAGTTTTGTATATTGGACAAATGGAATCTAATTCTTTTTCGGTGGAAACCTTAAAATGTCAATTTTATTTAGGTTTAACTGTAAAATCTGCATTTAATAAAACTTACTCTGTGAATGCTTTTTTGGCTGAGGTTAAAGCAAAATATGAACCAGAAACGCAACCAAAATTGCCATCCCTAAAAGACAAGATTTCATTACATGGGTAAATTGGTTAAATAAGTTACTTTTTACTTTGTGTTTGATAAAGAATGGTTTCTTCTCGTTGACATTTTTCGAACTGCTCACGCAGTCGATTACAGCAGCAGGACTAACTACATTTTGAGATGGAAGATCTTTTGCGAGTAACTTTTGAAAGAGAGAATTTTTGTTGCTCTCTGAATTTTTCACTTCACCGTACATTTTGTTGGGATGATGAATATTGATTTAGTTCAAACTTAACATCGAATTTAAAACTTGAGTTGGAATGTTGATGACACGAATGAAATGGAAGCGGTGTTCGTTGATTTTGTAATTTATTGTTTAGAGGCTTTGTCATTACATTATTGCGTCATACATTCAGATTATTTGCAAAAGGCGTATATGAGGTTTAGTACACAGCTTTGTCGACTAAATTATCGATTACATAAGATTAAACGCTACAATAATTTAACTGCAGAAGAATGAAGAAGAATGGTTTTATCATTTTTTTCTTACACACCCACGAATTCTTTTAAAAACGCACTCGAAAATTTCAGCGAACACAAGTGCAGATAAATTTAAAAAGAAACCCCAATATGCAAAAAGATCGCTGACTAAGTCGGGAAATGTATAATTAAAAAATTGATCAACGATATCAACAGTATCATCAATCATTCGAATTTTTATGACAGTTGTTGCGTTATCATCCATTTTGGCAATTGCTTTGTCAGCGAAAATTACATATTGAGTTTCATTGCACGTTATTCTTGATGGACATGATTCACTAATTTCCATCAGTAATGAACGAAATATCTGTCTCCTCGGATCTTGCATATCATTCAGAGTTTCACATTTGCGGAAACTAGCGCGAGGACCTCGCAGTCTAAAAACCAAAATAATTTTTTTTTATAATGTTATAAATAAACATTGCAATTGCTCATAAATAACCTGCAAAGTTTTGATTGAACAATGTTCGTAGCACATTTTCTCATATACTCTGCTTCGTCCACCTTGTCAAAGCAAACTCTTCTAGTGCGATTTTTCAAACCAAACTGCCAGAAAAAAATTATTAAAAAAAAGTTATTATTTCACAATTATTTTATTGTTATTTTTTGTTACTTACGTTTTGTTCGTGAAGTTTTATTTCGTGCTCGAACCCTGCTGCTAATATTTCAAATTCGTGAGAAAGAAACTCGTAGCTTGTTAAGTCCTCTATATTTTTACCATGAGGATTGAACTAACAACAAAAAAAAATTACCAATAACTATAAATAGTTATTAATAAAAACAGAATTAAACTAACAAAATACGTCAATGGCTTATCTGATAACATATTCGTCTCTTGAATTTCAATTTTTAAATCCGTTGCAGAACTAAGGTAAGGAGTAACACCAACTGCAAAAATATTTGTGAAAAATTCGGGTATTTTCTATCGTAAAATCTCTTACTGTGTTTGATTGTGACACAACTTCCTATGACACTGTTATTACTGCTAAATTGAAATGTTGGCGACGTTTTGTTAGTCAGCAAATAGTCTCTAACGTCAACAATATTGTTTAGTGCCTGGGAAAGAAAAATTATAAAAGATCAATTATTCATTTTTGACACATTCGATCGTACATACAAATAACGACAATTTTATGTCGGTCAAGATATGCTGGTCCCACACATCATCGAGTGTAACATTCAAATCTTCGAATTTGATGTTTTCTAAGTTTGTTAAACAGTCATTTCGACCTTGTGCGAAGCATTCTTCTTTCATCTTTTCCTGCACGCCATATTTTAAGCCAAATACGAGCTTGTTTGAACATAGTGTAAACGCTGGAAACGTTATGTTCTCCATTCGTCTAATATTGACTTTAATGCCCAGTGGTTTGTGAAAGAAGAGAGCTAATCTGTCAATCGTTAAATAAACGCAGGCAATGGAGCAGCCCAATAAGAGCAGCAACCAGACAATTTTGCTTTTTTTTCCGTACGAAGGATCTACCAATCTTTCCAAGCCAGGAATGCTCACGTCAATACCTTTGTTGTTGCATGCTTTTTCACTTACTGATGATGAGTTTCTTTCCGACATGTTGCCGCTGGAAGTTTTAAGCTCCAGTTTTCTGATTCTCGGTCTGCGAAAAATGCTAAATTTCAAATGTTTGTCAGTATGTAACCAGGTTTGGTGTTTTTAAAACAGTTTGATTGCAGTCTAATTTAGGGTTTGGAGAGAAAAGAATATTTTACCTTGTGGAAAGTAGCAGGTTTCAAACTACAGCCAAAACTAGACACTGCTTGAATTTCTCAAGTTCTCTACATCTTTTCAATTAAAGCAACACTGATGCTACAAAATCAGAAATTTAAAAAAAGTTTCTGCATTACGAAACCAAATAAAAACGACGGTAAAACATCATTCTGACCTGTGTATACTTGTTGATCACGTTTCTTTCTGGACTTGTTGGTTGCAATGGCAATTACTGGAATTTATGTCGTTTTTTTCTCTCATTTTTGTGAGAGCTGCTGGGTGGAGCAAACTGCTACTGGGTGTATGTTTCATATCAACAGTGGGCATGGTGACGTAAGTAAATAAGTAGATCAGCTGGAAACTGCATAATGTAGTGAAAGCAATGTTTTAACTTGCAGATACTTAAATGTAATGATCTCACAGCAATTACTCTGTTCATTCAACACACCCAACATGCATAAACACTTCAGATCTTGTCCCATGTGAGATCTAAGTGATGATGTTTTATGATGGTGTCGACATGTCAGCTATCCATTGTAGGATAATTTATTCAAAAAAGATTGTGTAATGATATGAATAGATGATGACTACACCACCAGTAGTCGAAACGTTGAACCCTGTTCCCTCTTCAGGGAACAAATTTCTTTTGGTGTTAAATAGCAACAATTCGTTTTCAGATGACACGAATAGAGTTTTGTCATTTTTTATTGTTATTATCCTGGAAATTACAGCAATTTATGTCGATTCGTTGATGGTTTACATAGTGCATCATTTAATTTCAAAATGTAAAAGAATGAGGGTAGAGAGTAAAATAGGTTTTTAAAATTAATTTTAAACAGTGTAAAAAGCTGGAAACGTCACGTTATCCAGTCGTCGAACTTTGACCTGGACTCCCAATGGTTTATGAAAGAAGTGAACTAATCTGTCATTGATCCGAGTAAGAGCACACCAACCATACAGCTTTGCTCTTTTTTCCATACGAAGGGTCTGTCAATCTTTCCAAACCAGGGATGCTCACGCTTTTTTGGTCTGTGACATTTTACTTTGAGGCGATTTTCTTTTTGCCAATTTTTTTGCTGACGGAAATTTTAGACTCCATTTCGCTAACTCCCAGTTTGAATTTAATCTTGCGAAGAAAGTGTTAAATTTAAAAAGTTGGCTTATTTAATGCGAATACTTTATTTTTAGAATTTTTAGATGAATAATGAGAAAATGTAATTAGGTTTTTTTTCCGAATCGAAGCTAAATTAAAGTTCAATGAAAAAGCTCATTCACAAAAACTATAAGTACAGTATTTCTTTTTTTTTTTCTCTCACAGTAAAATAGATTACTAGGTACTACTGTATCGCGTATTAAAAAATTAATGAAATCTGAATTAATTCTTTTACCTGTGTTTAGATATTTATCAGATTCTTCTTACTTGTTCTTCCTGGTGGTTGCAGTGACATCTAATTTCCCTCTAATTTTTTTGAGAGCAGAGGGTGGAGCAAGAGTTCACTGCATGTTTAATATCAATATACTAAACGGTGTCGCAGGGTTAATAATTAGACTAGAAGCAAACTGTATAATTTAGCGAAAAAATATTTCAACTTAGAGAGTTAAGTGAGAAGTAAACGGTTAAAATAATGATGATAGGACAATTACTGTACGGTTTATGCATTCAATTTCCACAAACACTGCAGATGTAGTGGTGTATGAGATCTATAAGTATTTTATTGAAGGAGCCAAATTTATTACATAAAAATATATGTACAGTACACAATTTTAGGACAAAATTAAATGGAAGACTAAATTTCACAATTTTCAGAAATTATTAATTTAAAACTATAGTAAATCGGTTTATTTTATGTATATGGCATAATGACAAAAGTAGGTTTTTATGTGTAATTTAAGGCTACCGGTATATTAAAGTTAGAATGTGATATATTGCTTTGTTTATAAGCATCACTTTCTTTTTAGACAGTCTCTAATTTTTTTAAAGATGTATTCAAACATTTCTGCAAACACAAGTGCAGACAAATTTAAAAAGAAACCCCAATATGCAAAAAGATCGCTGACTAAATCGGGAAATGTGTAATTAAAGTATTGGTCGACGATATCAACAGTATCATCAGTCATTCTAAGTACTATTCTGGTTATACCATCTTCTAATTTATCAACTGCTTTATCAGGGAAAATTACAAACTGAGTTTCGTTACACGTTATCCGAGAAGGACATGCTTCACTAATTTCCTTTAATAATGATTTAAATAGATCTTTTCTAGGCTCTCTCATATCCTTTAAAGATTCACATTCGCGAAAATTTCCACGAGGACCTTGTAATAATCTGGAATTAAGTTGAATTATTAGTGTTAATCATAAATTTAAATGCAATAGTTTGTAAACAACCTGCAAAGTTGTGATTGAATTATTGCTGTAACACAATTTCTCATGTACTCGGCTTCGTCCTTCTTGTCGTAACAAATTCTTCTCGTGAGATTTTTCAGACTAAACTATCATTAGATTTGAAAACAATAACTTTTTTAAAATTAAGCCTTTTCTTTACTTACAACTACATTGCAAAAGTTTAGAAACTAGGCGTTTCTTGTGTTAGAAAAGTATAAATTTCACAAAATGTATATTGATTAAACAAAAACTGTTTTAGAGTAATTTAGAACACTATTATAGCTACAATTTCATTTAAAGTTTTTGTAGATTGAACCATTATATTAGGAAATAAACATTAAAAACCAGCAAAAATGCATTTTTAGAATTTTTTAAATATTTCAACAACTAATGGAAGAAAAATTAAAAACCAAAACTTATTTAGAACGTTCAAGACAGGCGGCGTGTCTCCCTGAGAAAGGAAAATACTGCTAATTTATTAATTTTAACTTTCATTGGATGATTACTTACGAATATAGATAAATTTATGTCAATCAATGCGTGCTTGTTCCATTCATCATCCAGACTTATATTTAAATCTTTGAATTTGATGTTTTCGATGTCCGAAGTGCAAATATTCCGTGACGAACATACTTCTTCTACTTTTTTTCTCATGATAGTTTTTAAGCCAAACGTGAGCTTATTCGAGCATAATGTAAACGTTGGGAACGTTATTTTCTCTATTCGTCTAACGTTGACCTTAACGCCCAATGGTTTATGAAGATAGAGAACTAATCGGTTAATCGTCAAATAGACACAGGCAATTGAACAGACGAGTAAGAGCACCAGCCAGATAAATTTCTTATTTTTTCCATACGAAGGATCCGTTAATCTTCCTAATCCAGGGATGCTTACGTCAATGTCTTTGTAGTTTTGTGACAATTCACTTTGTGCGGATTTTCTTTTCGATGTTTTGTCGCTTATTTCTGGCTCCATTTTGCAAACTCCCGGTCTAAACTTAATCGTCCAAAGAATGGTAAGTTAAAACTCTCGGTGAGTTATTTAATGCGAACACTATTTTTAGATGAATAATGAGGAAATTCTATCAGGTGTTTTCCGATACAAAGTTAAATTGCAGTGTGAGAAACATAAGATAAAGAATGTCAAACCAATTAAATTGTTGACGATATGCATTCATTCTTTTTGAAGCAACAACCGAAAAATAACAATTATGTGTACCCCTTTGGTTTCTCGCACAATGTCTTCAGCCATGTTTTATGGTCATATTGATTCGTAATGTAATGACTAATGACGAAATATTTTGCATTTTTTTGTCATATGGTTTAGCAGAAAAATGCTATTTACCCTCACTTATTAGAAAAGTTGAAAAGTTGTAATAGTGAAACGTTTATTGTTTTTTCTGATTTATTTCTGCGTGTCAGATTGGCCATATAGGCAATAGTGTACACATTCTAATGCTTTATTGCAGAAAAATGCAATTTTACTACATTTTGATCTATTTTTCACTAAAGTAAAATCGATTCTTGCACAATGCTTGACAATATTGCAACGAAATTAAATACTGTACGGTAATGTATGTTTAGTTCATAATTATGGTGCTTTGTCAACTGTTCCAGTTATTTTAATCCATGATGTATGGTTAAAGTAGAAGTATATATTTACTTCTGGTTAAAGATAATTTATGTAATACATATTGACATTTTTTTGCATCCTGTAAATAGTGTCAGAATCTAAATGTTTTCGGGATGTTTACGTAGTGCGGAAATGACAATAATTATCATATTTCACATTTGCTATTTTATATCATTGTCATTTTCCAATACGCGTAACATATAATCAAAGATTAACACCAAAGAAAGAATTTTTTTAAATTTTATTAAAACAGATTGACTGTTTACTAATTTTATCTCGTATGTCACAGTGAATTTAAAAAACTAAGCATGATAGACACTTTTGGCATTCAATTTAGGCGCTAGAATCGATAACGACGCGTTATGTAACAAACATGTGTTTTGAATTAGTACACACAAAAATAAAATATGTAACTACTGTACAGAACAAGCCATGCAGTCATTCGCTGCATTACAGGCAATGTGATACGGTGTGTTATCTTGCTCGAGGCATGTTTGGTGGAAACAAGACTTGAGAAATACCGGTAGTATTTTATTATGCATTTCACCGTACAGCACTGTAAGTTTTTTTTATTTGGCTTTCAAAATGAAAAACATTTGCATATTTGACATTTATTTACTATTTAATTTAAAGTTTTCAGGAAATGCTTGTCATACATTTTCCTTATCATCGCTTCTATAAATACCTAATTTGATCGCCATAAAGGTTTCAGTTGAACCTTGAAAACTATATACTAGTCAACACTCAGGTCACGTGTGCATTTTTTTTTTAAATAAGCATTCAAATAAGGACGTGGGATCGAGTGTTTACTATGCTCTTTTAAGATCAAATTTTCATCACAGTTGGTGTTTACTGTTTAGCAGGATTATGGAGCTTGAAACTTTCACTCGCAATAACAAATCTCGCAAAAGAAAGTGCTCATGTTGCGAGTTGAAAGAAAAGGCCAAAATTGCTGTGAGTATCCCTGGATTGGAAAGAATAGCGGATCCCACGTACGGAAAGAAAAGCAAAATTGTTTGGCTGGTATTACTGGTCTGCTGTTCAATCGCCTGTGCCTATTTGACTGTCGACAGACTGGCTCACTACTTTGACGTGCCTTTGGCCACTAAAGTTGAAGTTAAACGACTGGGAAATGTCACTTTTCCTGCATTTACAATATGTTCCAATAAGTTGCAGTTTGGGCTGAAACCATTAATGAAAGCAAGACTCGTAGAATTGTGCGAAAATGAAGGGATTGATGATTGTGAGTCATACGTGGAAAATGTGCCTTTTCGTGATTTGAATTTCTCTTTGAATGATTTGTGGCAAAAGAACGCTTTGACTGATATTGAAGTCAGTTTGGCGGTGAGTAAGTTATGCTATTGCCTATTGAGTTAAATAAGGTACCGGTACAGTATATTTTATGCATTTATCTTTGCACATTTTCAGTGGGAGCAGCCGATCAAAGTTAAAGAGTATTTAGCGGGTAATAAAACTTCGGATAAGTTTAGTTTTATTGCACAAGATTCTATTTTGGGTAGTTGCGTCATTTTTAATCACAGTAAGTTACTGTTTAATGGTTAGCGAGATAAATTGGTTTAATTTAATTGTTTGTATACTTTAGCGTCTTCGGTTCCATATCTAAGTTCCGCGACTAGTCTCAATGTGACTATTGTAGAAACTGAAGTTGATGCGAACATCTATTTTGAGTACATTGTAACGTGATACTTTGAGTTAATAGTTTACACCATTTTCTCACTACGGTAGTTTTCTTGTTTAGCTAATCCCACACGGCGCACACGACGTGCAGATTACGGCGTTTGAGTTTTTATATAATGAGTTTGAAGTTTTCCCAGAAAGTTTTATTTCGAAATTAAAATTGCATGAGGAAAATGTAAACATTAAACGTTCGTCAAGTGCTTTGCCGCCTAGTGGTGAACTGTTGCATCAAGAGTTTTGATTAACGCTATGCAGTGAAGCACTTTGACTGACTCTGATCCTAACTAACTTAATAATATGAAATATTGTCTCTAGTTTAATTTGAAAAACATCTCCGGACGGATATGTTACGATGAAACTGAAGAGATTCACCGTATCAAGCAATGCGCTATTGATTTTCTGCGCCCAAGATTTTGCAGGTGACAAGAAATTTTAAAACGTCAATTTTTGGTTTCATGTACCGTACGGTGACATTAACAAATTATTTCAGATTACCTGGATTTCCTGAGACTTTCCGAGAATGTGAATCACTGAAGGATATTCCAGATTCAGACAAAGTTCAATTTTATTCAACACTAGAAGAACTTAGTGAAAATTGTTCTACTCGCCCATTATGTACCGAATCTCAGTATATAGTTTACATTGATAACGCTTTGCTGGAGTATTCATTGGAAGAGGATGATCTTCATAATACGACTATAATAATTCGTATAGCTGATGATACGATTGATATTGTTGATCAGTTCTATGATTATACATTTCCCGCTTTAGTCAGTGACCTTTTCGCGTATTGGGGTTTCTTTGTTAATCTATCAGCGCTTGTTTTTGCTGAAATTTTTGAATTTATGTTTACTAAAATTCGTAAAATTTTAAAAGGTAAAAAATAGTTTACCTTGAATAAATCCAATTCGACTTATAAAACTGAAATTTATAACAAGAATACTGTACATTTTATAGGTGCTGTCTTTTACCAAAAAAATTGAAGACTTTTAAAAATTATTACATTTTTAAAAATAAAATGTATTATTTAGAATTTTCTTGTACACAATAATCCTTTGGAGTTTTCTTTTTGGAAACTCACTTATACGGTAGTCATTTCTCAGGTTAAACTGCTACGTTTACGTATCTTTCTGTAACACTTTACAATGCATTTAATAATAACTTGTGAATGTTTAGATAATTTTATGAGTTATTTACGTTTCTCTGCATAAACTGAAAAAAAATTAATTTGCAGCTATTATTGAAAATTACATGAAGTGTCTTTAATGAATTCATCGTCTGTTATGCAAAGGGTTATCTCAGAAGTTGTCGCCAATGCTGTTTTATACAATTAAAAAAATAAATAGATTCGCTATTACTGTATTGCCACTGAAAACTTCCTCATCTCAAGCTTCCTTTTTTTTGTTTTATGATAATTAACCAGCACAGTACTGTAGTCAAAAACTAAATATTTTAGACCGTAAATGAGGCTATTCAAATGTTACGATGTTATTTACTGTTCTCTTTGACTCAAGCTTCTTCAATCTGAAGACCTTTTCTGTCTATACCTCTCACTTTTATAAAATTTACTAGCAGAGCACCCGTGCTACGCTACGGAATACAAGAGCGCACTTATTTTTGATTTATTGCGAATTTTGGGTTTAATTTGCAACTTAGATCTCGTCCTGGCTTTCATTTTATTTTTTATTTCCAGTTCATTTGTGTACAGGAGCGCATCTATTTTGTCTTTTGGTTTAGATCCCGTCCCGGTTTGTGCATGTATGACCGGATTATCACAACATGTGCATGTACAGGGGCGTCTATTCCTCGAATCTCTTGCCATTTCGAGGAACGCCCACCATATTAACTCTGATTTATCGGTACCGATCCCAGCACAGTACAAGCCTTTGTTGGATCTTCGAAAGTCGAAAAAATCATTAAAAAAAGTTGATAACATTGGGGGAACGTCACAATAACAGTGCACACAAGAGTTGATTGTACCGGTACAGGTCTTTCACATCGCGTTCATAGAAGAAGTTCACAAACCGAGTGGACGAAAAGTCGAACAAACTCCATGAAGTAAGAAGGATTTAAATCATTCGGTGTTAAAAAGTAACTTTAATTTTAACACAAGGTAAGACTATACACTTACCATTTCCTGACTTTTTCATTTTTGGCTCATATTTACTAATCTATCAGAGCTGGACCTATGCATGCGATATCTTTTAAATTCCTTGCACCAAGAA